>SMSQ01014638.1:76619-141788 GCA_019453375.1 Ctenoplectra terminalis
TTTCTTCAATCTTCATGCATATTAGCAATAGTTGTTCGCGTCTTTGACACTCCGTCAAACGCAAAGTATTGAAATATCACATGTATTTTGCACGTCCTAATTTTCAATCTTGTAAATTTAAATTACAATTAAAGTTAAAATTGAACTTTATCGTAAATATTGTGTCTTTTTATTGTATGTTAACCAGAATCGGCGTCACGAGTGTGACTCGTGGTTACAGGGCAAAGGGTTAAATGTTTCAAAAAATTAAATGTTGAATAATGGATCGAACACCGGTAAAATACAACGCGAAAAAGAATTCCGTCAACGCGAAGCGTTTAAATCCATAGTGCTCCATAGTCGAAAGATCAAAAGCGAGTCCTTCGAAAATAAGGAAGCGCAAACGATGGCGCGTAAGAAGTAAAAATTAATTCTTTATTATCGATAAATTATCGAACGATCAGCACCAAAGATACTTCACAGTGTCAACCGGATACCGAAGAAGGTCGCGGAATTTCGCGGAAGGTTCGAGTGCGACGACTGAGTTATTTCGCGCCAAGGACGAATCCTTTCGAATTGTTTCGGATTTAACTGAAAAAAAGAAAAAGAAAAAATATCTCTGGGAGCATCGGTCGACAGTGTAACGATCTTCTACTTGCTTCTTTATGCTAATTCCCATGGATACGACGAGGCGGTAACCTTGGATTCTGCCCACGAAACCGACCGTCTAGATGATTTCGCGATTCTTTCGCTCTTGTAAGGATCGCGATGAATCACGAGCGATCGTGCGAGACCTCGAAGAGCGAGAAAAAATTACGGAAGGTCTTGCTTTTCGTTGAGACATTGAAAACTAGCAAATTTTAAGATATTTTATAAAAAGTGTTCTTTTGTGTTTTATGTTTATCACAAAACTAGCGATATATAATATATATTATACATAGCAGTGATAAACCAATTCCTCGCTTAACTCTAGATCATTAACTTATTCTGTAACTCGTGTGACTAATTGATCGTAAAAATGACGACTGAAAGGAAACATATAATGTTGTAAAAAAGTATTATTTTTATTGGAGTCGAAATTTACATTAGAAGTATTCGTGATTATTAGACCGCGGATTTTTATGCATTGGTAGGAAATTTAAAGGTTCAAAATTGTACATAATGCAGGAAATACCAAAGAGGATACAAAAATTCCAAATTATAGTGTGTTTTATAATACCTTGTAGGTGAAACAGTTTTCCATCGAAACTGTACTTTTTTTACTATATTCTCAAAAATATAAACTTGCATAAAAACGTGCAATTTTTAGTGATTGCGAAACTTAAAAATAACGAAGAATTGAGATAATAATTATTTAGCTAGATGTAGACATTATTGTTGCGAGTTGTTACCGTTTTATAATTGATGCAAAAATTCTTTTAATTCGACGTCGTTATCTATACGACAGTTTAGTGATCCAGGGTTAAAACGTATCGAACAAACATGCTCTGTTCCCTGACATGAGCACGAAATTAGTCTACGCGCCGAGGCACAGTAACTAGAGCATTAATTACACCAGACCGTGCGAACATATTTGATTTCGTAGTCGACTCGCGAGACGAAATATACTCGCCTCTAAAAGGTTAATGAGCAAGATGTTTAACGTAGTTTAAAGGTGCATAGCGATGAACTCGACGAAAGTTCGGGATTCTTTCGGACCGTTCCAGTTCTCCAACTCTTCCCATAAACTTGGATCTTACCGAAGGCGAGTAACTTGACAGACAGCGCACGCCTTGTGCTGTTCATATACCAACGAAATATCCTTTTTTCTCGACCGAACAAGAAATCGGTTTCAAGATTTTTAAGTCTCCATGCTTTTCATGTGTTATAAAAATTAATAACCCATGTAATTCTCAAGGTTGCATTATAAAAATTAATAATCGATCAAACACGCGGTTTCTGAAATTCTTAAGTTTCCATGCTTTGCGATATTATAAAAATTAATACATTAGGTTTTCAAGGTTTCTGAACTTTCACGATTCGTAAGATGAAAATTAATATCGACTCGTCGAATCGATATCGATCAACTCGTGACACATGGTTTCCAAGATTTTTAAATTTCCACGCTTTGCGATATTATAAAAATTAATATTACGTTGAGTTTTCAAAGTTTCTGAACTCTCAGGATTTGTATGATGATGAAAATTAATATCGACTCGCCGAATCGATATCGATCAACTCGTAACGCATGGTTTCCAAGGTTTTTAAATTTCCACGCTTTGCAATATTGTAAAAATTAATAATATATATAAATTTTCAAGGTTCTTGAATTTTCAGGATTTGTAGTTTTATAAAAATTAATGTTGACTCGCCGAATCAACATCGATCAAATCATAACGCATGTTTTCCAAGATTCTCAAATTTCCACCCTTTGCAATATTATAAAAATTAATAATATATAGAGATTTCAAGATTCTTGAATTTTCAGGATTTATAGTTTTATAAAAATTAATGCTGACTCATGAAAATTAATATCGATGCCTCAAATCGACATCGATCCATCAGTGACACGCGTCGATCTGGAATTTTTTAAATTTCCATCCGCTTTAAAATCATAACCATTGATCTCAATACACGAAACCGACATCTATAAAGCATCGATACGCATTATTTCCAAATCATTGTAATTTTTATATTTTTTAACGTTACGAAAACTAACATCGTTGCACCGAACTGAAAAAAATACACGAGTAAAACGAATGCCCCGCATTCCTGGTCGAGTAAACGTTTCCTCTGGTTACACCGTTGAAGAATACCGTTCATTTTTCCGGTGTCGATCACGCGGATGTTTTGCATTTTTCCAGGCAGCGGGGACACGAGCTAGCGAGCGGCGCGAAATAAACGCGGAACAGGTAGCTCGCAAAGTGCTCAGGGATCCGTGAAAAATATTCAGAAGCGAAGGCAAATCGATTTCGAGAAATATACACAAATCTATTCCCGGCCCGAGAACGACGTCTCGCCCGTGCGACGAGGAATTGCCTCGAGCTCAAAGGACGATAAACTGGAGGAAGAAAGAGGCAAGCAAGGAGCGAAGGAGAACGAGCAACCAGAGAAAGGGACGGATGAGAAACGACGTTCCTTAACTCGTGAAAGATCGATCGCAGTCTCGATAAGTTTCGTAGAGAGAAATCAAATTTTCAACGAAGTCGCGCGCGTTCGTCTTCGGCGCCCTCTACGACTGAAATCGGAAGTTCGATTTCGTTTCGAATATCGGGTCCGCAAAGTGAAAGCGCGTAAAAGGAGGATGAAGAAACAGATCTATTCGAGAGGAAGATAAGAGTGGCTGAAACTGAACCACGAAATCGAACGGAACTATGCATCTTGCCTGTTACCGATGGCGCATTTTCAACCCTGCTACGATCTTTGCGTCATTTTTCGCCCAATCCACTTTTCTTTTCGTTAGAAAATTCCCTAATTTTGAGAAATATCTCTCGAAATGAGAATTAAGAGAAATACCGAAAAGAAATACCTAATTTGAGAAATACCTCTCAAAATGAGAATTAAGAAAAACACCGAAGAGAAATACCTCTCAAAATGAGAATTAAGAGAAATACCTCTCAAAATGAGAATTAAGAGAAATACCAAAGAAAAATATCTAATTTGAGAAATACCTCTCAAAATGAGAATTAAGAAAAATACCGAAGAGAAATATCTAATTTGAGAAATACCTCTAAAAATGAGAATTAAGAAAAATACCGAAGAGAAATACCTAATTTGAGAAATACCTCTCAAAATGAGAATTAAGAAAAATACCGAAGAGAAATACCTAATTTGAGAAATACCTCTCAAAATGAGAATTAAGAGAAATACCAAAGAGAAATATCTAATTTAAGAAATACCTCTCAAAATAAGAATTAAGAGAAATACCGAAGAGAAATACCTACTTTGAGAATTACTTCCCAAAATTACTAAATATAACTTCCTTGTTTCAATTCTACGTTAAGGACACATTTTAATTAAAATGAGGAATTTTTTTTAGCGAAACGAGAGCGCGCTTGAATCGAAAAGAATTTGAGGACCGTAGCAGAATTAAGGATCGTCGAAAGCAATTAGACGCCATTTTGGTTTCGCGCGATTTATGGCAGGAACTTAGCCTGCGCGTGGCTGGCGAGAATGTTTATAAAGAATGAGCATTAATGGGCAATCCAGGTTTTCATACGCGTGGTTTTTAATTGAAAGTCACGTAGATATCGAATGTCGCGGGATCGATTATCTGAAAGGAAGCACGAAAGAGTTTTAAAATGGCAAGCGGCGCAACGTTGCGTTGCTTAAATGAATAGGAACCAGTGCTGGATGAAACTATAAGAAAAATAAGCAAAATAATTTGTTAGTTTCTTTGTTAGTTTAATATGTTGAATGTGTGAGTTACAGAAGATTCAATGAAAACTTGAAACTTTGTTAAGAGGAACGGGTAGAAACACATTGGTGGAAAAATAAAATGAAATAGTAGCAGCCATTTTATAACTTCTAAAAATGTAGCGTCAGTTGGAACGAAGATGAATCGACGACGATACAGATTGTTATACTAAATAATAATCTTGACAAATGTGTTTCGATCATTGAATTACGTGGTTCCAATTATCCACTATTCGGGCTCTCAATGCCTCTATTAACTAACGTCTTAATCTCAATTAACCTACATACATCTCCATTAATCGACGTAATCTGACATAGTTCAGAAACAGTCCGAGCAAGTCTTGGCAAAGCCGTGTACGTCCTAAATCCATTCTCGATAACGTTCGATTTCCCTGTCCAACCTTGTCCTCGAAGTAACTCCGAAACAGCTTCGCTAAGCCGCGCTACCTTTGAACTGATCCCAACGAAATCCCGAACATTCACTACGCTCGTAACAAAACACCAAAAGATTACACGGTAGAAAGAAACGATTTCGAATGAATAGTTTATGGAAATAAAATGAACTAAAATGAAATAAAATGAAATAAAATGAAAGAATGAAGATAATTTTATAATGCTATCGTTAGGTTACATAAATGCAAATTGGTGTAAAAATTATTAAATTGAAAAAATTAAATTTACCAAAGCAAATATTTTTAGATTGCACGATTTTAAATTGATACGGTTCAAGAAGACGAGACGAATATATTGCGGTGTACTTAATTTAATATGAATTAAGGATAAATTTGGCCGGTGAATTTTCATTGTCAGATAAATTGCTTTTATACACTGCATAAAATATTAGTCGCACTACTAATGGCACCAATCTCGATATGTTACTATTAGTTACTGTTAATAGAAAAGTAAACTCGATAAGGTATAATATAATAACCATTACTCTCGTATCGTCTGGTTAATAAAATTATAAGGTGAAATTAAGGATCTGGTTGGATCTTACGGTTAGAATTAAAATAGCAAACAAAATATTTTTCAACAAGAAAACCACAAAGAATAGAACGGTAAGCGGATAATTCAAACAAATCAATTTTGAAAATTTGAACGAATATAACCTTCTGTCTAATCGTAACAATTACTTTACAATTATTAATAATAGTTTCAAGATACACATTAGTGTCGGTCCATCATGAAATCTTCCACAGACATTAATAGACAATTCTTGAAACATGAAAACGCTCTTTGAACTCACATAACGTGTACACCGAAACCTTTTGCACGATTTTCTATAAAATCCTCTGTTACAAAGACTTCAAAGATATCAAACATACTTTACAACTAAAATCCAACGATCTTCAATTCCAACATCGCTTCCTATACCATCCATCCATCCATAAATCCACGTTAAATCACAACCCCCTAACGAATCTCTCCATCATTTCTCCCGCCCATGTTATCCACTAACGAGCGCTACCAGACTAAAGAACGAAGATCAAAACCAATCGGTAAAAGAATTAAAAAAAAAAGAAAAAAAGAAAAGAAAAGAAAAAAGAAGGAAGAAGGAACTGTCAAAAAACGTTATCCAAAAGACTTGGCGTTATACGTTCGGAGAACAGTGATCAGAGTCGAGGGAAAGAAGCCGAAGGACTGATACGTGCCACGCGTTCCCTGGATTCCTGGGAAAAGCTTGAAATTCATAATAGAGGAGGCACACCGGAAAAAAGCGTTCGAATTCCCACGCGACAGAATTCTCGCGTGATTCCTCGAGCGGAATTCCAACGTGTCGGCGTCGACCAGCCGGAATTGCGACATCCGCGATTGGCAGCCGTCCACCTGCTCGCTCTTCGATCCTCCGATAGATCGCCCTCCGGAAACCTTTTCGACCGGCTCGTGAACATTGTCCCTTTACATCCCACCATTGCCACCATCGCGTGGAATCCGCCTCGCTGGCGAACAATCGATTCGTTTGCCGATCGCCCGTACGTGCGAATTGTCCTGTCCGTACACATTGTTCGAGGCTCGAAGATCGTTCGCTCTTCGAGGATCGAGAACCGACGACTAATTAGGGTTGATTAATGCCGGGGATCAGTAGGTTCGCGAGGTTAATGAAAATCCTCTTAAAACCAGTTGGTCTGGAATTACGTACCGTGCACGATTTTTGTTATTTCTGTTATCTTTGCTGGAATTAATTTTGATTCTTTTCAGGGTAACGTTTCATTTATAGCTGTTCACAATTTCTACTATTTTAAGATATATAAATGTCCTTTGGTTTTATTTTCATTTTTTAAGTGTTTTTGGAAGAAAGAAAAAGTGCTTTTGGAAGTCGTAGTATTTTCGGTAAAGGTACTTCAGTAGTAGAAAGCTTTTTTCGTTCATGTTCAAGTTTGGACTTTCAATCGATATCCTATATTTTTTATATTCTTATTTATTTTACTACTAGGTATGTGTTGTCAATTTTTTTATTTGCTAGTAAAGGAGTTATCGAGAAAGATGAAAATTTTTGAATATCGTCAGGTAACGTTTGTGTTAAAAATATGAGTTGCAACTGTAGAAACTCTAAGCACGACTGATTAACCCACCGGTATATTTCTTATTTTATAACATTCATTGATTCTATACTATTAAAAGCGTGTAACGAACGAAACTTTTCTCTCCAATTTAATATTTATATACGTCAAAAGCTACACCTGTATTCAACGGAGCAACAAAAGCGTCTTAAGCGTGGGAAACGGGCTATACATCACTGGAAGTGATTTAGTTGCCGGAAACGAATCTTGGGGGAGGTAAAAATCTACGTCTACGGTCCAGACACGAGCGGGAACGAGCTCCAGAGCATAGGCAGAGAAGGTGGAAGAGGTGGAAAATCAATTCCTGGAGAGTCTGGACCGCAGCTTGCTCGATAATTCGTGCGAACACCCTCGACGCTTACACCTCGTTTGACACAAGAGAACCCACCTTAGGTGTCGATCGTCAAAGTCGTCGATGTGATAGGCCCTTAAACCCCTTCTATCGCCATCGACACGAATAGATTCCGATGTTAATAGCTCGGTGAGATTTTATCAAGAATTTCGCGACAGCTCGCCGAACAATACCAACGGCGTGTCTGACCCTGCACGGAAAATTCTACTTTAACGGTTCCCTGTTGCGCGATCAGCAATACGTTACTCTATTCTCCGTTTTAACAATTTCTTAATTTATAGTTACAATGTAAGAAATTTTATTTGACTGTCTAATATTGTATGTTTTATACGAAATAGTAGTAAATATAATAATACAAGGAGATTTGGAATTAACGAAGTATGCGGAAAAACAGTCACCAAAATAAGATACAGCAACTATTGAAATTTCTAAATAATACTAAGCTTCTTCGTAAATTTTAAACATTTATTCTAAAGACTGAGTCGCTAATAACCTAACTCAGTGATTGATGCGACTTAAAATAAAGAATAAAAAAAAAGATGCATATAATCATAATATTATATATTTTTCAGTTCTTTTTATTATTTGATTTGAACAAACAACGTCTCGCTGGAATAATGGGAAACCTTGTGCGAGGTTTCGTCTAAAATTGGAACGATAAAATCTGATACAGCAATTTGTAAGTCTTCGGTTTCAAATTTCGCTGCTCTTTCGATCTAAAAATGTTATCACGGAATTTTAATTACTACTACTTCGGAATACTTATAATTTTTCTATGAAGCACACCGAATCGAGAAAGGTTCTCTGTTTCAGCGTTAACGTGATAAAACGGAAGCTACAATGTATCCATCTTTGCGCTCTCAGGGCTGAGTGTTTCTTAAGAAAGCCATCTTCCAAAGAAGATGGCTTTCGCTTCGAGCACCGTTTGCTTGGACAAACATATTCGCAGAGATTTTTCTAATATTCCAGGTAAAACAAAAAAGTCATTGAATATCCACCACCGGCACGATAAATATTTAAAAAACCAAAAGCAACGAGAAATAAAGTATATTCAAAAAAACATTGACCATCTCCGTGAAAACTTCAAAGCATCCACCAATGCGTAAACAATCCACCATCGAATATTTCCGTATTTAAAATAAGGTTCGAGTAAAACTGGCGGATAACTGAAACTCTGGTTCGACTGTTATAACTGGCGGTTCCCCGAACTTTTCTCTCATTGTAGTCGGCAGACGGTGAAGAAAAAATACGCAGCTCCTAAGTTTTTGCCTCGAGCCATTCGAGCGGCTTTCAAAGTCAAGCTGCTCAATAAAAACTTGGAATACGAAGAGAGTCTCGTCGCGGTATCTCGAAACGTCGCGTTATCCACCGATGAAAGCGGCCCGCAAGCTGACAGCAGAGTAATGCCGCTTTCAAACTGTACAGGAAGCTGTACTCCGTCGCGCGAAAGCTACTGGCCAACTATCCCTAACTTCATTAAAAGTTCCGCCGAATTTACCGAATGGCCTGTCGAACGTTTAACGTTGCACAAAATCAGTTCTTTCCGTGGGTGTCGAAGGGAATGGTTTCGATTAAAACGTCAGGTGACAGAATGAGTTGGTGAATGCGTTGAATTAAGTCGTAAGTGTTCTCGTTTTTTCTCATTATTATTCATATTGCATCGTCAGTTGTATTTGTACCGATAAATATGGATTTTAATTTATTGTTTAACTCTCAGAGAGAACGTACCTCGAGTAAAGATTCACCTGTTTTCTGTTTCTAGATCTTGTACGATATTTGATTTCGTTCCGATTGCATCGTAATTCAAGGTATATTTATATTTGTTTATATTATTGATAATATGATGGTTTAAATATCATATTCAAATATGATATTTGTTTAACATATAGAGTTACGGATTGTTAACATTTTCTTCGAGATATTAATATTGTGTAAATTTGACAACTAGTTAATATTCTTTTTAAGATGTTAAAGTAGCGAATAAAATACCAATATCGTTTGTGTAACTATTTCCGGGGAATGTATGAGGTTTAATGCAATATTGGTTATTTCTGCGAGGTTGAGTTATTAGCGACAATGAAAATGAGAGTTTCGAAAAAGCATCTTGGGTACACGTAACGTTATATTAATTTAGAAGAAATAATATAGTTACGGAGATGAAGCTCTAAACGTTAGAAAATATCAGTATTCGTTAATAAAAAAAAAGAAGAAAATTTTTGTTGAATTAAAATGGAAATTTTTACTCCAATGGCGAACCTCGTTCTGGACGTCCGGTTCATCGGATTTAGTAGTTACCTTTGGAACACACTGGAATATTTTTCGAACGTACATTTACATACATTTTTATCGCTAATAAACGTTTACGTTAGAAAAGTGGGATCAGTAACGAAATTAGGAAACCTATTTCATTTAATAAAAAAAAAAAAACAATAATAATTTAAGCTATCCGTAAGAAAGTAACACAAGTTCACAATCTGTAATCATTAGTATTTCGATCAGCAGTACGTAACTAAGAAATTAAGAAATCGCTTTAATCGTTCCAAAATCTTTCTCGAACCTTCTACTTTGACCATTAAACATCGTTCGCGAAGAAACAATCCCTCAAACCATACCTGTACACTATTTTAGCTCCGAGATGGGCACTGAACGAAACAACTAAATCGCGTATTACCGAGGTTCGTTAAAAGTTTCCGCGTTTGATCACCAGAAGCTGGACGAAACGTCTCGGCGTCCACTCTCGATACGTTTCATTTAAAAGACGAACTACCCTCTAAAACCAGACAGTGAGGAAGACGAAGGGAGAATCAAAGAGAGGAGGGTTACTCGAATTCTCAAGCAAAGACGTTTACGACGAACGAGTTAAGTTGCGGATAAGGGTGGCTTTAAGTTCCTCCCACAAGGAACGCTTCTAAAGTGCTCGTAGCCGGTGGAGCGGAATCGATTTCGTGATAGACGTGCGCACTGATTCACGGCTATAACGCAGCCTCGAGTGCGACGTCGGCGAGACGACGACGCAAGACGAGCACGTTATCACTTTAATCGTCATTGTCGCTAATGAAATTCATTGGAATTCCTCCGGCAGCGGGCTGCGGTTGACGCCGCCTGTTATCAACGATTATCAAGAATCGATGGAGGAGGGTTGTCGCGCGCTTTCGGCGGGTTTAATCCTGGGTGCTGGGTCACTTGAACTTTTCTGCCGATGCTTGGGAATGATATTCGTAGCGTTTTCGGGTAAATTATGATTGGTTTACGTTAGTGCTCACTTGTGTTACTAAACTTACAAATAATAATGAAGATTTTTAATTTGATTCGGCACACGGTACGATAAGAAGGAAGCAACGCGCGGTTGTATTTGGAGCAGATGATAATTGTAAACTTAAAATAATTGTGAATTTTGATAGTATCAAATAGGATTTTTTTTTTAGATATTTAATTGTTCTCTTGGTTCGTGGATTATACTAAAGTCACTGTAATAAAAAAAGGGTATTTTGAAGTTGCAGTAAAGTCAAAGTTTAACGTAAAATTTCATAAAACATGTGCAGGACGATGAAAAAGGCGTACAGTGTAAGAATATATTAAACTTTGCGAATATTCGTTAAAACAGAATGAACATCATGCTGATTAAAAGGATCCAACATCTGTTAGTAATATTACAGGTCCAAGGGTTTTACGCACAAGTCCATAAGTTTAGGTTTGTCTTAAAACTGGGTACAGAATTGGATTAAAATTTAAGAATTTTTACAATAAAATTAATTCTGGAAATTAATGGGTTAAAACAGATAACGAAAATGTGAAACAAGAAACGTATGAAAGACGAACTGTTCGACCGCGTTTCCCAACGCACCGCGAGACACAGTTACCCGGAAGGATTTTGAGAAACAATAAACCGTTCTTGTTTCTCTGGCGCTTTTAATTAATCAGCGCTGGTAACGATGCACCGCGAAGAAAGGGATCGTAGAAACAGTCGATAGGGGAACACGTGGTCGTTGAATCGCGCTATACACCTAATTAGTCGCCATGATGCTAATTGGACCCGCGTTACATCGAATCTGTTTCTTTGCCACTCTTGGAGAACATTCGATAATGACATACTTACGTATAATTTTTTTATTCCACGGAGTGGTTGATTTATTTAAATATTTTTTTGTACTTGGTAATTTTAGCGAGAATTAATATTATGGGAGGGAATTTAGTAGGATTCAGTAATTTAGAGGCACGGAAACTTTGGAACTTTGGAGTTTTGAAACTTGGGAATTTAGGAACTTGAAAGCTTGGAAACTCGAGAATTTAGGAGCTTGAGAGCTTGGAAACTCGGGAATTTAGGAACTTGAGAGGTTGGAAACTTAGGAATTTGAAAATTCAGCGATTCAGAAATTTAGAAATTTTGGAAGTTGGAGTCTTAGGTACTGTAAAACTTAGGAACTTAGAAACTATGGAATTCTAAAATTTAGAAACTCAAAAACTCAGAAACTGAGAAACTTAGAAACGCAAAAAATGAGAAACTCAAAAACTCAGAAACTGAGAAACTTAGAAACTCAAAAAATGAGAAACTCAAAAACTCAAAAACTTAGAAACTCAAAAAATGAGAAACTGAGAAACTAAAGAACTTAGAAACTCAAAAGCTCAGAAACTGAGAAACTTAGAAACTCAAAAACTCAGTGACTCAGAATCTCAATCACCAATAAAACACAAGACCCCAAGAACTAAAAAATCCACTAATTCAAATATCCATAATCTACTAGCCTCCTAAATCTATCGTTCCAAGCAATCATACAACATCCAACAAAACATTTCAATCGACGAGAAAAATTCATATCGAAGCTGTAATTAGTCACAGGTTCACGAACCTAGCGAACCTCGTCCCAACCTCTCATTTCTTATTCCACCGAGGATAATATCGCCCATTAAATCGATATCAGTAGAACGATATTCCGCGACGGCAACGACGTAATGCCGCGTCTCGCTTTTTCTGTCCGTCCTAGTATTTTCACCCCGGCGTTTCCTGCATGCCAGGCTCACAAATCGCACCACCACCATCATCGGCAGTAACGTACAGAGTTCTCGTGGCTGTCGCCATAAATCGGGAGGCAATTTGTCCGAACTGGTCACGCTCTTCCGTCCCTCGTGTCTCGTAATCGTTCGTGGCCAGCTTTCATTTATGCCCTTCTCTATCCACCCTCTCACCCTCTTTGAATTTCGTACGATCCCGTATAATTCCCAGGAACGTAGGCTAAGGGGGCTAACTGTTACAGTGGCTCGTCCCCGGCCATCTGGCTTCCTTCGTCGACGGCTTCTATTGAAACTTTCCGACGACGCACTTCAGGAACCCCTTCAAGACTTCAATTGCCGCGTTTAGAGCATGCCAACTTTCCTATTATAATTTTATTGCCACTGTTATTGCTGCTAAGGACTGCGTAGTCTGCCCTAACCTTCAGCTATCAGGGATTGTTGATGTTTCCGAGACTGTTCTTGATGGATCTTGGGTTGTGTACACGGTCGGAGAAGATTTAGGGTACGTTGCTCGAGAAAGTGTCACAGATACTTGCTTTTGTTGGCAATCGATGAAAGGTTACTGTACCAGGGATGGATCATCCAGAGTTGGATTGGTCTTTTTAGCGGAGAGTTTCATAAACTTGATCAACCTTTTAACCGTGGGCGTGGTTTATAAACCGCATACTAGAATTATAGCCAAAGACGGGTGCGGTATATAAATAATATGTTAATTTTTGCTAATATCGAATAGCGACTGTGGCTTATATACCATTAAAANTACAGGTCCAAGGGTTTTACGCACAAGTCCATAAGTTTAGGTTTGTCTTAAAACTGGGTACAGAATTGGATTAAAATTTAAGAATTTTTACAATAAAATTAATTCTGGAAATTAATGGGTTAAAACAGATAACGAAAATGTGAAACAAGAAACGTATGAAAGACGAACTGTTCGACCGCGTTTCCCAACGCACCGCGAGACACAGTTACCCGGAAGGATTTTGAGAAACAATAAACCGTTCTTGTTTCTCTGGCGCTTTTAATTAATCAGCGCTGGTAACGATGCACCGCGAAGAAAGGGATCGTAGAAACAGTCGATAGGGGAACACGTGGTCGTTGAATCGCGCTATACACCTAATTAGTCGCCATGATGCTAATTGGACCCGCGTTACATCGAATCTGTTTCTTTGCCACTCTTGGAGAACATTCGATAATGACATACTTACGTATAATTTTTTTATTCCACGGAGTGGTTGATTTATTTAAATATTTTTTTGTACTTGGGAATTTTAGCGAGAATTAATATTATGGGAGGGAATTTAGTAGGATTCAGTAATTTAGAGGCACGGAAACTTTGGAACTTTGGAGTTTTGAAACTTGGGAATTTAGGAACTTGAAAGCTTGGAAACTCGAGAATTTAGGAGCTTGAGAGCTTGGAAACTCGGGAATTTAGGAACTTGAGAGGTTGGAAACTTAGGAATTTGAAAATTCAGCGATTCAGAAATTTAGAAATTTTGGAAGTTGGAGTCTTAGGTACTGTAAAACTTAGGAACTTAGAAACTATGGAATTCTAAAATTTAGAAACTCAAAAACTCAGAAACTGAGAAACTTAGAAACGCAAAAAATGAGAAACTCAAAAACTCAGAAACTGAGAAACTTAGAAACTCAAAAAATGAGAAACTCAAAAACTCAAAAACTTAGAAACTCAAAAAATGAGAAACTGAGAAACTAAAGAACTTAGAAACTCAAAAGCTCAGAAACTGAGAAACTTAGAAACTCAAAAACTCAGTGATTCAGAATCTCAATCACCAATAAAACACAAGACCCCAAGAACTAAAAAATCCACTAATTCAAATATCCATAATCTACTAGCCTCCTAAATCTATCGTTCCAAGCAATCATACAACATCCAACAAAACATTTCAATCGACGAGAAAAATTCATATCGAAGCTGTAATTAGTCACAGGTTCACGAACCTAGCGAACCTCGTCCCAACCTCTCATTTCTTATTCCACCGAGGATAATATCGCCCATTAAATCGATATCAGTAGAACGATATNCACGAAACTCTCTTTCTCCAATTTTTTGGTAGCAATCATAAGCGTTTGAAGTACTGGCACTTTAATAATGGAGATATATTGAGAAATTATAAAGCTTGCGATGAATGCGATAAAAATTTTACCTCGTGTTATTTTATAAATTAAAGTTTTTACTGTGCTGGTTTTTTTTTCGTAATCCAAGTTGTAAAAATAATTACAAGACTATTATTTCACTAGTCGCTCGCGATATTCAGAGCGGTGCCTACAAAGTAGGCGGAGAATCGACAAGAAAGAGAACTTTTTACTGGGATGAAAGAGAGGTTTTAGTTCTGAAAAGGTTGCCTCGCGGATCCACCTTTACCAGGATTTTTTCCTCGTTTTTATACGAGCGGCCGTCCCTTTATGAAATTTTTCAGCGAATTCTTCAATTTCTCGCGCAAGGAAAACACGTGCATTTAAAATGGTTAGTTTTCGTCCGTGAAATGACGTTACTTTGTAAACAACATCTTCCTCCATATTTAACCACCTCTCTATTTTTGCTTGTTATACACACCTCGTAATATATTCTCGTAATACATAATATTATCACAAAATTCTTCCTCGTTGTTGCTGTTGTACAAATACAAATTGTTTACAGGACTTTTCAAATATTTCAAAAATCCGCCGATCACGAATTAGCATTTTCGTACGTTCGTCTAAAAGATTCGCTACATGTAATAATAAAAAAAAAAAAAACAGAATAATTCGCTAAAAAACACAAATGTTTAATTATTGCATCTGACATTGATAGCGACAAAACTTAGAAAATGTAAATTTTAGAGTAGATGCTGTTTGAAGCTTATATTGTTTTAAATATCAAATATAAGCCTTATCAATTATTAATAATTATTATTTTTGCGATACAATTATTAATGATATAATTATATGCTATACCATTAGTATATAAGAATCCTATTTTTTAATAAATTTAACAAAAACACGAACGCAATCTAGACTTTTAATTTTAGCCTTTCTAGACTTTTATTATTCAATAAAAGCAAATTTATTATCTTTTGAGCTACGCCACTACGTCTGCTAATAATTAATTACCACTAATGCAGGCGATCCTTAACTTTCGATCGGCAGTGTATTTAGCGGCCGATTCGAAAACACGAGTTAGACATGAAAGGCAAAGTTCTTTGCTTATACATCTTTGCATATCTCGAGCGGATCGTTGCGGCACGCGCGAGTCTCTGTTTACCAGTGACGATACACGTCGTGTATTTCTACATTCGTAGCAGAGAGCCACGTCGATTACTCATCTCCTGCCGTTTGTATCTCTAGCGTGCACGCTTTTATGGGCCGCATTTGCATACTTTGTCCGCGATGTATCCTTGTCTCGGTGGGTTTTAAAGCTCTTTCCGGCATTTGTCTGTCGGGCAGGAAGAGGTCGTCATGGGTATTCATCGTGACGATTCCCTTTTACCTTCTACCGGCCACTTATTCTTTTTTAATAGAACGATGCTCTTTTGCGTATGAATAATTAATGAACACGAATTTTTTTTTTTTTTTTNAAAGAGAACAGAAAATATTGAAGTTTTTTTTTTTTAATTAACGTTCCACGTGGCGAAAAGAAAGTTATTATCATAAAATAGCCATTTTCGTAATGCAATCGTTTTGAAATTGTATTTTTGATAAATGTCGTGGGTCACCGACGATCGACGCGAAGCGGATAACCAATTCGAAATTATATGGCATATTTCTTGATAAAGTCAACACCGAATCGGTGAAAAATACGAAGACAGCCTATTTTTAGTGGTTCAATTTGTATATCATTCGATGAACTAATTTGTTTGTTTATCTATATTTATTTTTCGGTAAATTTGTGATAGGAGTATGAAGAGTTTGTCGTACGGTCCATATCGAATGATAATCGAGATTTATTTTAGAGTGTTCATAAATATTCTACAACACGTTCTTTCCGATATAAACTTGACTTTCAATTTTATTATAAATTTGACTTTCAACGGTATTTCCTTTTATATTTAAAATTCGACAAGTATAACTCATAACTCATTCAGACACGTATCTTAACTAGAAATCGAAGTTGAACTTGAAACCTCGTTCAACTTCCTCGACGCTTCTCTACCTATTAACATGATATACTGTTTGATCAAGAACATTTCACTGTTAATTTTAACAACATCGGATATCGTGGATACAAAATCATAAGTTTACAATCTCCAGAAACGATAAAAATGAATAATTTTAATAATCCAGCATCTATAATGTTTACCGAATTGTCTATCTAACTTCTATTTTTAAATTACTATACTCGTAGAAATATGAATTTTCATAAAAATCCGTACTCAGATCCTTATGTTATTAGATCGTATGTTCGTCTTTGTTGTTTCTGACTTGGAAAACAATGAAACAATGAAAGATTCATGATTCGCAGCGAGATCACGCGGACAAAAGTCTCAAAACTCTGCATCGGGCCTAAAGATGTTGTTCGCCCAGAGAGAGCAACTCTTGCTGAGCTCCTATAGGCGCTGTTCGCAGTTCAAGAGTTAATAGAAAATGATGAAAAATTCCTCAAAAGACACCGTAATAAATTTCTAAAATTCCTAATATTTCTCAAATTTCTAAAATTTCTAATATTCCTAAAATTTCTAAAATTTTCAAAATTTCTAATATTTCCAAAATTTCTAAAATTCCGAAAATTTCTAAAATTCCTAATATTTGTAAAATTCCTAATATTTTTAAAATTACTAATATTTCTAGAATTTCTAAAATTCTCAATAATTATAAAATTTCTAAAATTTCTAATATTTCTAAAATTTCTAAAATTTCTAAAAGAAATTACGAATTGTTCACTTTGCCCATCTCGGTAGTTCTAGTGTTAATGACGAACACTTTGCGCCATTCAGTCATCGATGGAATAATAGTCGCGAGTCGAAGACAATCGTGATTTTTATTGAAGAAAATCGTGGATAATCGGTGTGCGTAGGGCGGTATTAAGAATCTCGCGGAGCATAATGGCGGTGAAGCACACGCTTAATAATTGACGGCGTATCCATGGAAGAGGAGAAATGAAAACCTACGGCGAGGCATCGGCCGACAAACAATACCGCTCATTACCGGCCATATCGAAGCGGCTCGAGTCCTCGTAACGAGACGCAAGTAGCGGCATTCGTGATTTCTATCTTGATAACCTAATAATCATCGCGACAGGATGACCCGCGGATCTGTTCGTTCTGAATACGATCCCTATGGATTATTAATTACGTTTCAATCGACCCACGCTGAATCTTTCGTTCGGTGAATCTGTTGTTACGCGGGGAATCGTAGTCGTTAGCCGACTGTGTTAGTCGTTGAATTGTTGAAAGAAAGGAGTGGAAGAGAATTTTTTACAGAGGTATAATGTAGGAACTGTTGCAACATGGAAAATTGCAAATTGGAAAAATGTTTAGGCGAATAAAAATTTTTATGGTCCTACAACTTTTTTAATATTTTTTTTAATATTTTAGTATTCGTTAACAGTATTCCTTACTGCGATGTGTTTTGGTAATATTTACAGACATTAAGGAGAATTTTTATCATCGTGAAGGCAATTTTTAATCCTAAAATATGAATATCAGGTGATAAAGAAAAAACTTTCGAATAGCTCTCTATTCGTTTAAATTTTACAGAAATTGGTAATTGTGAGAAATAATGTTGCTTGTGAGTGTAACGAGAAGACCGAGATGTAAAGAAAAGACAGAACGATTGCCAAAAGTTGATTGTTTATCAATATTAATGTATATCGATGGAGAGGTAATTTCTGCAGTAGTATAAGTTGTATAAGTAGTATAGTACAATAGATTTCAGGCGTGGTTCAAGCGTAGCTTCATCGCGAAACGCATAAAATCCAGCACTATACCCACGCACACCTTAAAAGGTAGAACCCTTGATATTAAATTGCCATGAGAATAGCATCACAATTGGGGTCCATTCTTCCCACTTTGCATCTTGCGTTGTACCAATAACAATATTCTGAACCGAGGTTCTTACTGTGTTACGAAGTATTGTAAAAATTTTAAGGATAAATCGCTTTCGAGCAATTTTTTTATGCGATTTAAAAATTTTATGCGCATTTTGTAGACCATAGATTAAGAATTAAGTATCGAAGCATAATCTTTAGAAATATGTGTAAAGTATTTAACACTGGAACTACCAAGGTGATCAACACGACCAATTCGTAATTTTTCAAAGAAATTATATAAATTTACTATGATACATTTTAAAAGATTTTCCGAAATATTCTGTTAAAAATGTGGATAAATTGTATTTTGTGTATTTTTTCGAACACCTTTCATTTTGATTTCTTCTTCACAAATATTCTTTATTTAAATCCATCTATATAAATCTACGTGTTAAGCTATTTTCAATGATTCTACAATTATTTATTCCCTAAAATTGGGTTAGAAAAGGGAAGAAGATAAATAATGACTTTGTATGAATTTAGGTTTTTCAATAATTAGTATGGTAATAATCTGGGAGATAAAAATGATGAAATGAACATTAATCATTCGAAGTTAATAGATTACTGATCATCTAACGTAATAATGACTGTAGTAATGTATAGTTTACGAGGTGTGCAACGCAACAAAGTTCTCACTATGCTACGTCAGAAAAGTATCCAGCATTTCTCACGATTATTCTAACCTCGTGTTAAACAACGCCGAGCTACTTGTCATCTTCTCATACACGTATCTAAACGAACAATTATTCTATCGTTTAGTAGCTGCGTGACTTCCACTCGTTATAGTACGTTTGATACTTTAACGACATACAATTAGTCACGCCACGTGCCTAACGTCAAGGTTTCCGTTCAATTTCTAATTGTCACTTTTTACTATCCACCTCCATTGCGTGTACGTGAAACTGTTCTACAGGTGTCATGTTCTCGTGTCGTATAATTATTCATCCTCAAAGTCCGATGTATTATCCTAGAACTCGCCTAAATGAACACTTCACCCGAAAACTAGCGCTCGACCAACAACAACCACTTAATTTCTTCCGTACCAATCCGACATATGTTATTTGTGCGTGTCACGTTAACCGTATGAACTATATACTAAAAAATAAATTGTTATGTGTAGTCAACGTTATTTGATTGTAATTTTTTATGTTTGATCATTTAACCCTTTCATCGCTATTAAATTACAATTAAAAAATTACTATTGGGTCAAATATGCCCAACTTGAACTACTAACGGGACGTTTATGTACGTTACGTTGTTATTTATGAAAAAAGATTTTTTTTTCTGACGAATGGATTATTCTAACTCTAGCAACTTTAAAGCTGTTTAATTGGAGCAAAAAGTTTCACGCTAAAAATATTTAATAGATGAAAGGATTAAATGGTCAAAACAATGATTTCTGCTTTTTTGAAAATAGACTTTGAAGAGATAATTGTATGGTATCGAAAGAATAATATTTTACAGTAACGAAGAATCTTCGGAAGACATCAAAGATTCTTTTCAATGGTTTTAATAATTTCTATAATCTTTAATCAAAATCGTGTAACGTAGGAAACGATTCGGTAACTTTCTAGATCTTATTAGCCACTATGGTAAATCCATTAACAGACCACTCTTGACAATTTTTCGTTATCACGGACGACTATAGTCGCCCATCGCGAACCGACTTCTGCATACTATAGACCATTATAGTCGCTCGATCATTGGATGTTACGAACAACCGTAGTCACCCAATGAATCGCAGGTATAGAATGGGGAAAACAGTATTTATTTATATGATTTATTTTATATGATATAATATATAGAGTGTCGTGTCGTAACGGATTCTATATGAAAAAATAAATCGAAAATATGAAATAAAATTTGAAATAAAATTCGAAATAAAATTCGAAATAAAATTTTCATTTGACGCTTTATTTGCTAGAAAATCGATTATAAAAATCCGCTCGGTACATGCACCCTAGACCAAGTCTTAACTCGTTTTATCTCAATTTATCTTCAAAAACTGCTGTACCATTTTATACATCCTTATCATGGGCGCGTTTTACGACAGGGACCTCCGTAGCGAAAGGGTTAAAGGCACGATGAATAGCAAGCTGGAAATTTACGGTCGCGTTTAATGGAACGATTTATACATTGAAAATTCGGGGCAAGATTAATCATTCTAATCAGAGAAACGGACGCGCGAAATCTGACGAACTCGCCGCGTGCAAAGCGAGAGCCGCACTGCAAATAATCCTCCGTTAATGTGAAATTAATCGTTATACACGGTCACGGGAATTGAATTGATGTTTTCATCAATTTTAAACGAACAATGCGCAGCACGCCCGACTCGCACTAGCCCGTAATTAAACAGAAATCATAAGCCAATTATAAATGATTAATTTCACCGTTCAATTGGAATAACAAAGCGAACCTCCAGTGGTAATATTCGAGACAACTATCGTTTTCTCGACATCTGTGTTCCTGTTGCGTCTCGATGGTTCGTTTTAGTTTCGTCACAACAAATTTCGATTCAATCTTTTAGTGCGCGATTTTTAACGCGACTGTTAGCTCCCAAATTAATTTTTAGTAAAATAAAATTCGATCTCGTTTGCGAGTGTCTATTCTTCGATTAAATATGACTGGACGGCACGTGGGACGCTTTTTCTTTTATCCTAACTATTTGAGAATTACTTTTTTCCATGAAAAGCGCAATCATTCGCAATAATAAGACTCTGGTGATCAACAAAGCACGCTATTTTGTCCGCAATTTTTATTTTTCAGTTAATATTCTTCTAGACCTTAGACTTTAGAACATTGCAGCTTATTAATCGGCTTTTTCCAACCAACGCTCATCGACCGGGAGCCTATTAATCGGCTTTCTACAGCCAATGTTAATCTACCGCTTGCTGCTTAATACTAACATTATGAAAATAAAAAATTTGGTTAAATTTAATTACCCTATAATAAGCGAGACGATATTCTAAGCACTCTCACGAATTTTGATTTAAAAACAGTTACGAAAATAAGCGCTTATATTTCCGCACGTTAGCCAAAACCGAGCCGGTGTTAGCCATGTATCCGCGCTCGAATGAACCGGTCGGCAAAGTGTTAACAAGCTTCATTTTTTTTTTAAATGAGTAATATCCGTAAAGTCAAAGGTTTAGCATCGCAAAATTTCTCCAACTCGAATACTCGAATACAAATACCGTTATATATCATTTTTCCTTTACTTTTCCAAAATGGCCAAGTTCGTAACGCGTGTTTAACTACGGGGTACAAAGTGAAATAAAAATTCCAGGTCCTTTATTAGGAAAAAATTAATATCGTATCATCGACAATACCCTAAACGTTTTCGTTAAACAATGAGTCTGTCTTCGTAAGCCTCTCGTAAACTGACCAACAAAAATCTTTACAAGCTCGATTCCGTCGTCGGAACAGTTCCTTTACCGTCTAACCTGACCACCAACGGTGTACTATCGAGTATTTCTTTTTAAACCTCCACCGATGCTTCTTCGATACCCATTAAACCTTAACGACCGCAAGAACATCGGATTTCCTGTATTTTCAGAACACCGTCTGCTATTTTTCCTCTCCTAGCTAACCAACGACGAGAAACCAACGGTTATATACTCCGGAGCAGCTTCAACCATGACCACCATCGAGCCGATCGATCGATGCGATCGATTGATACGATCGATAAATCAATCGAGCAGCGCGACACTCTTCCTCGGTTGTCTTACGGAGAAGTTTCTCTTCGTTGAACAGTCTCCGCGCTCTTCTTCCTCCTAGATCGGTCGCCCCAGATATTACGCGACGACCGAACTATTAATTAAACTAAAGAATTGTTCGCCCGGTGTGTACCTTTTTTTCCCGCGCACGCGAGCAACCTGTTTTCTGGCTGGAAAAACTCAATTTACTCGGGTGTCGCGTGTTTTAGATTTAACGCTTCCCTTGGAGGTGCTTCGCGGCGCTGGTTTTTGTTAGAAGGTGAAAATGAAGGTGTTTGTGTGGTTTCTTGATAAAAATGTTCATTACGAGGGTTTAGAGTGTCAAGGGAGAATTAACTCGTGAAAAAATTTTTGTCTTTTAAATAGTATATTGTAAACATGATTTGCGTTTCGATGTGTTTTTTTTATTTTTATTTTTTATACGATGGAATCAAAATGAAGGTTTTAGGTTTCGATTTTTATAGATAATCCTACGTATATATATATTTTTAATAAATTAAATTCTGTGCGGATATTAAAGGATGTATACTCCTGACCATAAGTCACTGGACACTTGTGAGTTTTGAATAGAATGTTTATCGAAATAGAATTTTAGTAATCTCAAGAAGATAGTACAATTTAAGGTATCCTATAACATTAACAATTTATTTGCAAGATCATTTCCTAGCTGTAACATCAACTTTTCTTCGTCTTAAAATTTTTAAGTATCCGACGATTTATGGAAGAGAGAGTATACAAAGAATAATATTTGTTTAGCTGTGGATACAATCGCATTAAGGAACTCAGACGCTAATCGAGATTCAAACAAGTCTCAGAACTTTGCGCGTCTTAAATTACAGACTGCTCTACGCAGTGATTGAAATAGATTTCCATAATCTTTAATCATTTGTTAACATTCCACAATTTAATTTTCAACGTATTAAACGACGAAGACACTCGTAAGAAAATAAAAGTACTAAAAACCAGTTGCGATGTTTCTTAAAACTTTCTCTATAAAATATTCCCATACTATTAAACGATTCTTCGTTCACGAAATATAATTAACAATCTTTATCTCAATCGAAGCCCCAGGTTACTTTTCGAACCTCGCGTTCAACCTAAAGCCATCTTTTTTTTATCACACAAACCTTACATAATTAGACGTTAATCGAGCGAAGAAAAGGAACCAAAATTGTTCGATCGAACGTTCGCTTTCAATCCACTTAATCGCGAAACCTCCATTACCGAACACCGTACGATTTCCATTCACGATGCTCGTTTCCCCGGTTGATGGCGCGTCGTCACGCATAAATTTACCCTCTCGAACGAAAGCAAGTCGTCGTCCCGCCATGATAAAAAGCAAAATATTGTCCCTCCGTTTCCCGGTCGCCTTTTTTTTCTTTTCTTTTGAATTCTATCGGTTTCTTGTTGCTTGCCCCTGCTCCGAGAAGAAAAGGAAGCACGAAAGCGTGCACTTTACAAATAGTTATGCGCACACTTTGAAACTCTGCAAGGACTCCTAACAGG
The DNA here is from genome assembly GCA_019453375.1 of Ctenoplectra terminalis. Lineage (NCBI taxonomy): Eukaryota > Metazoa > Arthropoda > Insecta > Hymenoptera > Apidae > Ctenoplectra > Ctenoplectra terminalis. The sequence goes on from SMSQ01014638.1 coordinate 100,158, forward strand.
AGGAAAAGAAGAAGAGGCAGAAGACGTATGAAGGAGCAAAAAAGGTGGAGAATCGATCGATGCTCACGGCCTATAAACTCGACGATACGTGAGTTTTTCAGCGAGAAAATCTCTCGACGCCAGCAGGTTCGACCAGTTTTCACCTCTTGACCGTGAGGCACGTAATATTACGTCACGTGCCTGGGAAGCATCTCGCGGCGAAAGAGATTCCCTTGCTCTTTCGACGTTGAGAATGCCCGCGTATTTTCGCAATTCGCTGTCGATATAGGCGCGTACATATTTGTATACGTGCACACGCGTGCGATTACATATTCCTATGATATTTTTCTATTTCTTATGTATAATATTTACGATTAGCAACGCCGCCATCTTAGATTGGATTTCGCAAACCGGTGGCCGTGCTGGATTTTTGCATCGCGATCGTTAGAAACTGTGCGTTCGGTTATTGAATTATAGCGACTCGGTGATTTCTCGAATGAAATGAAAGATTGGTTTGTTTGCAAAAGAAATATAAAATGCAACGCATTTTTAAGCAAAAAAGCAAAAGCATTTTTAATCCTCGTCTGTTCTTCGTTTTCCTAATTTAATATTATTTTTGGTAGCGAACTGACGGGATGATAAAAAAATTAATACACTGGAGAGATGAATAGCTTAGTAATTAAAATAAATTAAAATTTAAAAATTAATAATTACAATAGATTAAAAGATTAATAATTTTTTTTTTTTAACCGTTAAGCGCGGAATTTAGTTTCCAAAGGCCACCACAGGGTGCGGAGTTAAAATCAAGGGATGACGTGTATACACGTCAAACGCAAGGTAAATGGTCCTACTATAAATTTTTACAAAAAATGAGGAATGATTATACTCTTATTAGTCAGAAAAATTTATTTTACACGACGTGTATACACGTCGAACGCACTGCAGAAGAGATTCGGCCTGACGTGTATACACGTCGAACGCACTTAACAGATTAATTGAAACTGAAGAAAAATGTTACGCGAAAACATCCAGATATGTAATAATAATAAATTCTGCGAGACACTGCAAACTACAAAGCAGTAATGTCGACCAGCTTTGGTAGATTCTCGTGTTAACATATCGGCTACTACGAAACCTCAAATGACGAAACCAGCACTTGGTCGAATTCGATTGCACCGATCCGCAAACGCGAACACGCGAGGCCATTGTTGCTGTTAGTTTGCTTTGTACGTTGAAACAGCCGCCCTCTGGCTAGTTTCCGCGCCCAGTCCGCACTATACTTATTCCCCTGCACCTTGGTGTCTGTTTGTAACAGTGGAACTTTCACCACCTCGCATAATGTTGCGGAGATTGCGGACTCTCGAAAGGATACAATTTGAATCGAGCTCGTTTACCGACGATCCACGAAATTCCATCGTCGCGGATTAACGTTCGAGATGAAACGACGATAAGGAACAATCGATGCCTGGTTCTGCTCAGAATGAAATAAAAATAGAAGTATAAATGATCGATATACAGTAGTAGTGTAAACATTAGGGGAAAACGGTGAGAAATTGTGGAAAAGATAATTAATCGTTAAACGTATTAATTTTAACAAATAAAGACTTCACGGGACAAAAAACCTTGCTCTATCTCAATTTTATTTCACTCGGATAAAAATCCAACGTCGACCAGCGAATAAAAAATGATGAAATTACGTTTACGCTCCTTTTTGACAATACAAACCAAAAGTGAAATTAAAACACAGGAGAAATAGAAAACTACAGTTAAAATTATTCCTGAAATTACACCACTGATCCTTTCTTAATATAAATTATCGAATCTTGCATCTCGCGTTAATTAACCAACCAAATTAATTAACACTCGTCCACCTCTCTCTAGCCATTCTAAATAATCATTTTAAGCTGTTACATCACTCCTAATTCAAGGTGAAACAAAAAATCATGACCAACTTGATCAATAATGATGTGCCTTCTCCAAACACGTCAAACATTGCGAAACTGAATCGCATCATAAATTGATCCCTTCTTCTTTTAATGTAATAACCGTCCAAGGAAAAAAAGAACAAAAAAGAAAAAGAAAAAACGAGAACACAGAAACCAAATTATCGACCGAATTCGTAAGACCTCGGCCAATAATTCTGGCATGGATCCTTGGACCGGTCTCCCTGCCAACAGATCTTTCCCGAACATCTTTGTTCACCGCGTAACAGTGCAACTTTCACCGCTGAAGTGCAGCGCGATCAGGTCCGATAGGTCGATTCACTGCGACTCTACTGCGAACGTCATTCAAATCCTCGTATGAACTGATCGAGCCACTGCTTCGTCTGATCACAATCTGAAGAGTTACCATGGTTGTGGGTGAAGAGACGGAAAAGACGAAGAGAACCAAAATTTGTGGTCTATGAGCTTAAGTAGCGTTCAATTATTATTTCCTAATTATTATTTTGAATTACATTGTTAAATGTTATTGTTAATTGTCAGCTGGCAATTAAATAATATTATTAATTATAATTGTTAATTGGTACTTCATAATTAAATATTACGCTCAATAATTATTTATTAATTACAATTTCGTGCAACGGGCGTCATCAGTGACCCGCAATTGTGGCCAAAATTTTCATCTCTCGAATAAAGATATTTTCATGGAAATATAGAGAACTAAATTGCCATAAATTTAGCATTATTGTTAGATTCTATTAGTATAATATTTTTATTTTTTAATTTTGTTGAAACTCTGAACTTTTTAAAGCACGAGATCGAATTGTACTCTTTCTTTATCTCCTTTCTATTCTTACAAAGACCACGGTGACAATTTTGCTAACCTTTATTGGTATATCTTTATTTAGAAGTTTCGTTGAAACTCTGGATATTTCAAAGCTTAAAATTAACAGTTTTCTTTTATTNAAGCTTAAAATTAACAGTTTTTTTTATTTTCTTTCTGTTTTTATTAAGAAAGCAATTGCAATTTTACGTTTAACCTCAATGTAGTCGAATCCTGTCACATTTTGAATATTCCTCGCATACTTCAACGATACACTAAATTATGCGAAGAAGCGGTTCCATGTGAGAATAAAAAAAATAAATAAATAAATAAATAAAATAAAATACATTTAAAAATTTTATTCCAATTATTGCTGACATCAAACTATATATTTTGAAGTCACATCGATTACAAGGTATACACTAAAATGAACGACTCGAGACTACGATGCACCTGGCACACGAGTAAAAGTTTACCGACCATCGCCGATGATTCACATGGCAGGAAAGGTGTCAACGGAGTAATCAAGGCGTCTAGCCGCGTATCCTCGCTAACGTAATTTTTCGAGGGTCGGCCAAGCAAAAGGAGAAGCCGGTAGGGTCCGAGCCACGAACAGTGAAAGGCCAGGAAGGCTCGGTCCGTATTACGAGAGACGTCGTTACCTTTTATTCCGACCAGCGAAAGTGAACAGCTTCACGCGAGACGATCGTTCCGCGCGAGATGTATCGCGATCACGGACGCATTAGCGGAAACGAACGACCATGCGAACCGCCCTCCAAACAACGATCCATTATCGTCGATTTCTATTGTTTTCCGATGCGATTAAGCGGTTAAGCGATTAAGATTCAACCCGACGAAGCGAGATCGGTTCCCATCTTGTCTTGAGACGAGCGTGAGCCAACGATTGGTCGACTCGCCGCGTTTTATCGACGAAACCCCACTGTATCGGCATTAAAACGTTTATCATCGACAAGAAACACCAATTGATCGCAGGAATCGGCAATAATGGATACTTTTCGCTGAGAAAGAGGCTAGATCGGGTCTGGCTAACTCGTGGTTCGTTGAATTTTTAGAGAATAATTTTTCTTTTTAATTTTGCAACACTAAGGCCCGATGCAGACGAGCGACTTTTATAATATATATATATTCGCCGATTTCTGCGATCAATTGATGTTTCTTATCGATGATAAGCGTTTTAACGCCGATACAGTGGACTTTCGTTCTTAAAAGATCTATATATTTTTTTTTTTGTTCGTTTTCCAAGTCAAAAACATACGATCTCAGAGAGATCGCGCGGAGAAAAGTCGCTCGTCCGCATGGGACTTAATATGCAAAAATCTTTCATCAGACGTATCGTGATTTCGAAAATATTCTGTATATATCGAGTGGATCATTATACGCGACGAGCCAATAAAAATTATCACGCTAATATATATTTGGTGCGTTGAAAGCGGAAAAAATAATTTTTTCGAATAAAAATTATTTGGTGTAATTTTTTTTTTTCTTTTTTGTTACACGCGGAGTCGTTTTAACAAATTTTTGTGTTCCATGGTTTCAAAGATACTTAAGGCTCCAATTTTTTATCGGCCCACCCTGTATGTACGATCCGACGAAAATAGGCCGGCGAAGTGGTAGCCGGTATTTTGAGATTCGCACGATCACGATGCTGCAGCGAATCTGCTCAATTAAGCGACCGAGCTAAATTTTGTAACAATAACGCGGCTGGCTGTTACGTTTCGCCGGTCTGGTAAAAGTGCAGCTTGCGTAATGGGCTAAAATATAAACGAATTTGGGACGAAGTATGGGAGAATGTTGGACCTCTGAGTGGATGGAGGAATTGGTTCAGATTCTAGGATCAAGTTTTTATAATTAGCAAAATTGAAAATTCTATGGAAGTTTCTCTATTGATTTAGAGCTAACAGATGCGCAATAATTTTCGTAATATTTCTGCTACCATATTTCGATACTTTATTTTGAGAGAAATACGATTAAAGATTTTAAGTCCAGTTTATTTATAGGTGCAATAAAATAGGTTGAACTTTAGATGTCATAAGTTTGTTATTTAAAACAATTTCGGTATGGCGTTTTTTTTTTAAGTACCTTAAACAGGTCAAGTAAATATAACAATATATTTTTAAATATATAATTTTCTTTTAATAAATGAATGACCACGTCCAAAGTATCGATCCACGTCAGTCACGCTTAATGACTGAAATAAACTATCACATAATTTCGGAAAACCGCTTGCTTACAGAAATACAATTCTATTTCTCCAAAGAATCCCACGATTTTTCCCAACGAGATAAAAAAGGAAAATAAAAAAGAAAAAAAGAAAAAACAGCGAGTAACCAGAATTTATTATAAAAACTACGAAACACGCAACAAGACCGCGTTGTTCATCATCCGTTTCCGTTCCGAACCTGGTCTCCTAATTCCCAGCGTCTTTTCCACGAAATTGCATCAAATTCTCATCACAAGATGTTCCAAAGATTCTTCTTCCATCGCGCTTTTTTCTTCCCGCGCGCTGTACACGCTCTAACGGCCGTGCACCGTGAAAAGCGAGCGTCTACATCTCAACGGCGACCTCGTTCGAAGAAGAAGAATCCCTGTCAGGCATCACTCGCGGGTAAACATTCTATAAGCATCGGAGATTATCTCGCTAATGAATCATCGCGTTTCCTCCGGCAACGAGGTCGGCGAATTTCCTCATGATCCCCGATTTTGACAACCCACACGCGTGCGGTAGCGTATATAATCGTATATACACGCAGAGTCAAGCATCGAGCAGAAAGGATTGCACGACCCTGTAACCCAGACGCCATGGCGGTCTCTTCAAAAGATTCACGATCGCTCGTTCAGATTAACCGGTACGCGGATCGTTACATCGTTACAAGGAGAGACCTCGAAGAGGGGGTTCGAGGTGCACGCGAAGGTAGGGGATTTTTGTTGAGATGGTGGTGGCACGAAAGTTAGGTGTTATGAACAGGAGAAGACGAACTGGTGGCTAAGGGGAACGACGGAAGGGCGGGGATCCGCGAAGAAAGGCAAGAGCTATAAAAGAGGCACCGATCCCGACGATGGGCATCAAACACCTCAACATGAAGGTACGTGGTAAGAGGCGTGCGTGAGCGCCTGCATTCGTACGGTGTTTCTTCTATTTATTTTTTTTCTTCCTTTTTTATTGTTTCTTTTCTCTTTTTCTTTTCTTTTTTCCATTCCATTTTTTCTTTTCTGTTTTCTTTTCATTTTTCTTTTCTATTTTCTTTTCTGTTTACTTTTCTTTTTTCTTTTTTCTTTTTTCTTTCTGGTTCGATCCTTTTGTCAGGATTCACACGATTTTTTCGTTACAGGTGTTCGCGATTACGATCCTCTTGGCGCTCGTAGCCACCGCCTACGGTGAGTACCAGCTAACCAGTGAACGTGGATTTACGAACGATCATCTAAGTGCTCGGGAATTTAACAGAGCTAAAAAATTGTGGATATATCGTAGACCGTGCCACCGATTCGGTTCGAACGATCGGTGGTCGCGTAGCAAAAACACACCGCGATTGGAATGAACTTCTTACTCTCGGGGGGACGTTAATCGAGTGACGGACAAAAACCGCGAGCAAGCTCTCCCGATTTTCACCATCGCTTGAGCTTGATCGTTAATGGACTTGTGCTCGAGTCTAATTGCCTGTGTATCTGTAATAATTTTGCGAAACGGAAGCTTCGGAAATATAACGGATAGATATAGAATATCAAACTTCGAAAATGATCGCTTTCAATATTTACAGAATTACGGGAGTAAATTTGTTTCAATAAATTGTACTTTTTACAAGAAAAGTAACTTTTATTAAAACGAACCTTCTCGTGCTTCTATAATTCTGGAGCGATCATTTTGTGAAACGATAAAACTATATATATATTTTATCAGTCCACCTTGTATATCAAGTAGTATAACGAAAGTTCCACAAATACGAAATAAGAAACCGGTATAGCAGTTTACTCTGACGACCTAAGAAAATCAACGAAACGCTCTTGTTTCGCTTTCCAGCCGGTTACATAAGCAGCGGCTGGTCCGGCGGCGGAGGTGGTTGGTCCGGTGGCGGCGGCGGCGGCAGCGGCTGGTCCGGAGGCGGCGGCGGTGGTGGCTGGAAATATGGAGGCGGCGGTGGCGGTGGCGGTGGTGGTGGAAAAATCATCAAAGTGATCACCGTGAGCGGCGGAGGCGGTGGATGGCCGAGCGGAGGCGGTGGATGGTCCGGCGGCGGTGGTGGTGGATGGAAGGGAGGATGGAGCGGAGGTGGTGGCGGTGGATGGCCGAGCGGCGGTGGTGGATGGAGCAGTGGCGGTGGCGGTGGTAAGTGCCAATTTTATGTTTACCCTTTTTTTTTATCCATTTGTCTTCGTATTATTTTCTTTATTTTACAATTTTTTTTTCTTTTTCGTTCTGTTTCTCTCTTTTTTTTGTACCAATTTTAAAGCAAAGAAATTAATCGGAAGTCATTAGGTTCGAGAAATCGAAGATACAACGAAACGAGGAATGACCATGAATCGTGGTTAGCTTTTTAGGGTGTGAAAAGTGTATTTGGTTAAGGAGTGAGGATTTTTATTTGACGCGTTTATTGATACAGTTAGGGGAGCGGCGCGTTAATTAGCTGGTTTGACCGGGGTTTTTTAAAGTAAAGGGGCTTGTTTGCTTGTTTGTTTATGGGGAATGTTGATACTGATCCTCGGTTTAATTTGAGGAAGGTGGGGAAGATAAATGTGATGATTTGTGGAACGGATGGATGTGAAATAAAGTTTAAAGTTGTGACTAATTGTCACGTATAGTTTCATTGGAAGCCGATTATAAATGTTTACGTTGGCAAAAAAATTTGGATGGAAAGACATACTCCGATCTGGTAAATATTGAAAGGTATAATTCAATTTATCACACCGAAGTGAAAGAAGAAAATCATGAATCATCGGCGTGTAATAAAATTTCCACGCAACATTGGATACTGTTATTCTCGCCATAGTCGAAAGGTTCTAAAGAGATTTCCGTGAAATATTTCTTTCACAGATTCATCCCATCCGTGCAACCGCGTTAATATTAACGACCGATAATGTATGTTAATAACTTTTCGACCGGAATCGTGGGAAATACCGAAGCACGGGGGGAAATTAGTTAGCGGAGATCGGTGAATGCAATACCTTTACGGAAATAAATGGACGTCAAGTATCTAAATTTACCGCGCGTAGTTTAAATGCCAATTAAGTTGTTTGCGTGGAAGCTTCGATGTACGAGTCGATAAAAAGCCTCCTCTTCCCCCTAACCAGAGCATCCCCATGGGAGAAATAAAAATTCGAACGATCGGTCTAAAACGTTCGTCCATTTCGCTGCGTAAGATCTGACGATAAACGTTCGATCTTCCACGATCCGGGTTGATCGCGATTAATTAACGCTATTAACGTTGAGAGGCTGGTTTCGGCGAAAAAAGAAAAAAGAAAAAAAAATGGAAAACGCAAAAACAGATTTCGAGGCGGAGTAATTGGGACGAAACGTTATAACGAACAATCCCGGGTGGCTATTGCTTTCGTACTTTTGATTAAGGGGGATATTATTTTCCAAATAATGGAAAAACAACGATCCACGGATCGTAAGAGACAAAGAGGCTCGTAAACAAAAGCGTCACCGGGGCCATCGTCCGATGAAGAGGCGTCGTCCCTCCGCAATTAACGCACGAAAAATTCTTTTCAGGCTGGTGGTAAAGGACACTGGGACCCGCGGATAATTAGAAGGAAATTTTGCTCACCGATCACCACCAGTGCACATCTTGGCTGTAATCACCGATCGTCGGTTCACGAAGAGACCCTGACCCTTCTCGTGTATTCATCATCTGCATCCATCTTCTTCTACATTTTTGTATATTTCTTTTACGCGAGAAACACCATCGCTGAAGAATACATTAAAAAAAGAACGCCGGCAGCACTGTCGCGAAGGACACGTTTCTCCACCACGTGTTCCGGGAAATAAATAAAGAAGAAGGGGAAGAACAACAGCAGATCAACGACCAGCAGCGATCACCAGCACGCTTTCGAGGATCCTTTTCTTCGGCGCGATCTACGCGTCGAAAACGGTCCTTTGGTACACGCTGGTCGAGATTGCCAATCCACTTTCGGCGCCTCTTGGACTCGACGCCATCTTCCACTGTCCGGAAACAAAAATCTCCATTTAAAAGCGTGTTTTCTTTCGATTCGGAATTCGATATCAGTCCGTTTTATAGAATTCACGGAATATCTCGCGGAAGGGTACGGGATGCTCTTCGACTGAAATATTTAGCGAATAATATTGTAGATATTGTAAATTTGATCACACGTCAGTATATAATGAATACGTAAAATTCAGTTTCACGTATCCGCGCGAAAGAAAAAAGAAAAAAAAAAGATATATGGAAACGATGTGAGTCACACGGTTTTTTTTTGTACTTCTTTTGTAATCGACTCCCACGTGGGACCAACAATAATTAAAGATTCATTGACACACAAAATGGAAGTTATTTTTTCTGTGTTCTTCCTTTCTTCAAACTTGAAACAGATACGGACAACCGGTGTTCACAGGGGTGGAAGAATTTCCATTACGAAGTATATTTTATGAGCACGAGAACCACGAGTCTTGCAGAAACAACAAAACAAGTTACAAAGTTAGAAATCACGCGATGTCATCAAACGTATGTACGGTAAAATGGAGCGCTTAAAAAATTAGTGGTATAAGTCAATAAATATGCTTTCGAGATATTAAGAGGTTTTGGAAACATAAACGTCTTAAATAATAAATCATAAACATGATTTTTTACTTTCCGTTCAAAATATCTTCTGCCCGACACTCTACATATACATACGAATTTTTTACAATTTTTTATTCTCAAACATTTTTTCTAAATTTCAATTACTAATGAAGTCAACCATATACCACTTATGCAAAAAATATAATAAAGCTCGGACTACTTTTCCACGACGTTAATTAATAAAATTCATAAAAATTGACTTACACGGTACTGTTATGCTCGGATTGAGAACTGAGAATTGCCTAATTGCTGTACAAGCTACTGCTCGATATTGCCCAATGCCCACTGTCAAAGGTTCATCGATCCCAGTGATTGACCCAAATATCGCCACCACCTCCACTGTTACCGCCGATTGCAAAAACCCATCACAAATTAAAAGATGGCTTTTTTTCCGTTCCATGTCGCGTCGCTCTACCCGCCAAAAGTTTGTAATATCAATATAAGTATTTGCACCCGAAACTCGATCTTCGCTCGTGATTGTCTCAGCCCTTGTATCCGGATCCCGGACCAATTCCTCGACCGTACAATTGCGGCGTAACAGTACCGTAAATATAGTTTCAAGCGTTACTTTTCATTCAACGCGTGTATCATTATTCTCTTTCCAGTGGCAGTCACAAATTGCCCATGCATTCCTTAAAATAACGAACTACAAGAATTTCTTTCAATATTTCCAGCAACACGCTCACTCTTGGCGAAGGCGTGAATTAAACGCGTGTAAATTGTAGATTCGGCTCGAATCTCTTTTCGATTTATGGATCCACGGTCATCTTGCGTGCCGGGGAAAATTAAAATCGGGCAAAACGGTTGCAAAGCGGGCGTGGCACAGCCGCGATATTGGCGAACCAATAGATTTACTATCGCTCCCGCTCGCAGCAATAACATTCCCCGGTACGATATTGCAACGGCGTAAATATCATGGACACGGCATGGTTAAAATGATCGACTCGAAAAGTATCGTGACACCGAGTAGAACACGCGCTGCGAGGGTTTGTTCGACGCCGCCATTGTTGTCCGCGCGCTTTTCGCGACTTCGCGACATCACTTTGAATTATGACACCCGAAACGGCAGCTCGGCTTCACCTGCGATTTTTATTAATATTTACGAATGGGATTAAACCGCGTGATGTTTACGCGCGTCGCGATATGTTTTTAGTATTGTTTACTTTTTTCTATTTCTTTCTTTATTTCTTTTTTTTTCCTTCTTTTGCTGGTTTTTTGGCTCGCGTTTATTTATGTTATGAATTTATGGAGCGGTCCACGTCTTTTGGAGCGGCGGTGTTTGAAATGGTTGTAGCGAGAGGTGTTAGGGAGAGTAAAGATCGTTGAACTGGATTACAAACGATGAATTATATTTGAAAACGAAAACTAGAATTTTAAGAAGCGAGTTAAATATCTTTGAATTTTTCCTGTTTCTTTAAATTGCTCGATTCCTTTATTTTTATCGTTAATTTCATTTGTACTCTTTTTTAGAATCGTCGTTCCGATGCATTATTGAAATGAATCACGGTAATTAAGGAATAACAGAATAACTAACGCCATTATTTTATATTAAACGAATGTCCCTTTAACAACCACGGAAATTAAAATTCAGACAGAGTGACGTTTTAGAAATTGCTGGGGTATTAAAAAAAATGTTTCAAAGTCGTGAAATACGCAAGAAGTATCGTGACAGTTGTGAATAATAATTTTGCAGCATTAAACGATATATTTCGCATCGTACAAATTCTTGCTCGAAATATGTTGCATTACAGGATGTTGGCAAAGATATGCATCATTCTAAATTCAGGTCGCGGTTGCAATCGAGATCGGTTGATTCATTCCCGCGCCCTCGTAATTCCTTAAAATCATTTGCTCGCCCAAATAGAGTCGCATTTCCATCCCATAATCGTATAATCGAGACGAAAGATTCCTATTTATTTTGAAACAATCGATTTACGAATCTACCAGATACTACAATTACTTAATCTTACATTCAGAATCCATTCTACATTTAAACGATCAACTATTAAGCATTTCGAGCATCTAACTTATATAGCTGTCTGCATTTTTCAGTGGCATCGCTTGTTCGGTAATAAGGAAATACATTCAGCCAAGTTCTCTCGTTTCTTCGCGAGGAAACAGCGGACGACGTCCGGCAAGGATATTAAAAATGCATTAAGCTTAAAAAAAAGGAAAAAAAAAAATAAAAAATAATAATAATAATAATAATAATAATTTCGTCAACGGAGAAACCAGGACATGGTTCGTTAATTAGCATAATTATTTCACCAATCTTCTTTACGATTTTCTCTTCGGTCCTCAGCTTTCACCGACAACGAGTTTTGTTTCTTAATTTTCATTATCAGATGATCAGATATAAATACCTCTGAAATAGAAGACACAAAGCCGCGTGAGAGATTCGACTGGGCTTCTAACCGTTTGCGAAATACCTTGCCGTTTTAGAAGCAGTCAAAAGGCGCTGGCGGTTCGCCCCTGCATCGCATTAATTAATGAATTTGCGTAATCGAGTTACGCGGCGATTAAGGCACTTACGTGGTCACTCTGCCTGAGAATTCTCGATACGGGGCAGAAAATTTCGTTACGCGCAGAAAACTTCAACGAGCTGAGAAACGGACCTTTATGGGAATACTAGCTTTTTTCTTCATATTTTCCTCCTTTTATATAATCTTTTTTCTTTCTCTTTTTCTTTTATTTATCTTACTTCCGTTTTGTTTTATTCGCAAAGAAGCCGTACTCTCGAGGAAGAGATTTTACAGCGATAGGTTGAAATGTTCGCTATTTATTCACTTTTAAGACCTTTTCAATACTTAAATGATTCATGGTTGATTGTGAAGGATGTTTTGGAATAATTTTAATATTTATGGAAAACTGGAAGTTTTAAACTGGTTGAACTTTCTTGCTGATAAACTGCTACGCTAAGAAGATTATTAATGTAGAATGATGAACAATGTGAAAAGTTACGTTAACATGTCGCTGTACCGATTTTCATAATATATTGTACGATGTTTACAATGTAGCATTTAAGAGTTTACTAGAAATCTGTGATTGCTTGTTTTATAAAAACTGTTTTTAAATTGCTTGTTAATCTCTTAAAGGTACACCGAGTTCTAGAAAAATATGTCAGAATATTTTTTTTAACTACTCTTTAAAAACTCCTATATATATTTATATTTATCATGATAAATACTATGAATAATACAAAACCGAATGTCATATTTAAACATAATATTCGAATATCGGAGATAATAAAATATCATCTTGCAAGCTAAAATAATGCGTCGCCGCGATTGAAAAATTTCGACTCGAATAAAAAATATAAAAACTAGGAAGAATAATTATTCNTCTCTTTTTCTTTTATTTATCTTACTTCCGTTTTGTTTTATTCGCAAAGAAGCCGTACTCTCGAGGAAGAGATTTTACAGCGATAGGTTGAAATGTTCGCTATTTATTCACTTTTAAGACCTTTTCAATACTTAAATGATTCATGGTTGATTGTGAAGGATGTTTTGGAATAATTTTAATATTTATGGAAAACTGGAAGTTTTAAACTGGTTGAACTTTCTTGCTGATAAACTGCTACGCTAAGAAGATTATTAATGTAGAATGATGAACAATGTGAAAAGTTACGTTAACATGTCGCTGTACCGATTTTCATAATATATTGTACGATGTTTACAATGTAGCATTTAAGAGTTTACTAGAAATCTGTGATTGCTTGTTTTATAAAAACTGTTTTTAAATTGCTTGTTAATCTCTTAAAGGTACACCGAGTTCTAGAAAAATATGTCAGAATATTTTTTTTAACTACTCTTTAAAAACTCCTATATATATTTATATTTATCATGATAAATACTATGAATAATACAAAACCGAATGTCATATTTAAACATAATATTCGAATATCGGAGATAATAAAATATCATCTTGCAAGCTAAAATAATGCGTCGCCGCGATTGAAAAATTTCGACTCGAATAAAAAATATAAAAACTAGGAAGAATAATTATTCAAAATTACCAACAACTTGTACCGAATGATACAAATTATTCCATCATCGATTCTCATTAATTAACAACCGACTGTTAAAAAATAATTGCGATCAATGCAACGAGCCTGAGACACGGCCGATGGTCTCAAGACGCGCGTTTCCACGCTCGCGTTCGTTCGCGGCGTTGTTTTTAATGCAGCCAATTTACAGAACTCGCCGGTACCCTCGAAGAAAGCCTCGAAAAGCATCCGACGCTAATTGGACTCTTCAGATATCTGCTTTGAATAATTACCAAGCGTCCGTCTTCGAATTGTTCGCGCGAATCCCACCCCCTTCCACCCCTACCACCGTGGTCCACCCTTTGAACGCTTTCTTTTTCATCTAGCCGACCGGATGATATTTTATTCTTCCTTCTAGTTCGTTCCGAATCATGGCTTGTTTTTTTTTTCCATCCAACGCGTAGACAGTAGCGCGTTACAGCTTCGTGATNATCATCTGCATCCTTCTTCTTCTACATTTTTGTATATTTCTTTTACGCGAGAAACACCATCGCTGAAGAATACATTAAAAAAAGAACGCCGGCAGCACTGTCGCGAAGGACANTGACGAGCGGGACAGCAGAGGAACAAGAGAGGTACTCGCTCCTGCTGTTCGCGTTTCTTTCTGATCTGTGTTGCACAGATGTGATTGTTTCGACGAAAAACAAAAATACGTATGCCATGTCCTTATAACTGTGTTTAACACGTTAAGCGCCACGTCGGTCCCTGCGACCCGACGATGAAATTTTTATTTAGGCGTCGTTGATTTCTCAGGCATGGAACTATCAATTTAAAAAAATACGTTATAATTTATCAACGGGTACTATTAAATCACAGTGAAGAAAGACACGACTATTCTTTGCAGACCTTTACAATTTTCTTAAATTTTCTTAAATTCTCAACTATTTTGCGACAAATGTTTTTTAATCGGTACCACAGCGCACAGTCTAACGGAAAGTCGACAAAAATCTGCATGGCGTTTAACGTGTTAAAAAAGGTGGATCTATGTAGATTTTAACCAATCAGACCCGTATTCCTTCTACTCGTCATCTTTCAAAGATGTTATGAATGATCGGCTTGAATGGTTGGATGGAGAGGGTCGATAACCATCCGATGTAGCATTAGCTGAAACACGAATACGGGTGTGCGGGTAGATGTAGGTGTTTGGCGTTTTCGACAGGTAGGCTAAGGAGACTAATTGCCTCCCACTTTGGGAGTACTGTCGAAGACACTAACCGAGAATATATATGTGAATAGACAGATAGCCGAATGCTAGAGTATTACGAATTAGTGTAAACTGGGGAGCGATAGTTCACTTTTCTTAATAAAATTTGATACACCATAAATTTAATTGTCATCTAAAATAAAGAAATATACCTGCTGAAGTAAGCATACGTGGATTTGTAATATTGTTGTTAACACTTATAATATTTAGTATACTACAGAAAATAGCTGGTACTTTGAAACAAAAAATTAAAAAATAGTAATATTTAAAAGTGAAAGTAAATGTTAAAATAATTTGAATAACAAGTTAAAAAAAATGAATAAAAAATAAATACATTGCGTTTATAGAAATAGAAAATTATAGATCATTTATTGAAAGATATAGTTTG
Organism: Ctenoplectra terminalis; assembly: GCA_019453375.1. Lineage (NCBI taxonomy): Eukaryota > Metazoa > Arthropoda > Insecta > Hymenoptera > Apidae > Ctenoplectra > Ctenoplectra terminalis. The sequence goes on from SMSQ01014638.1 coordinate 115,349, forward strand.
ATTAAAGTCAGATATATTGTAAAATTTAATTTCCAAATTATTAATATTGACTACGGGAGATTTTGTAATATCTATTAGGAAAGTATGGAGTTCGTTCAGCATTCAGTGCGATTCAACAGAAGTTTGTAGTTTTTTTATCGGAGCAGTGTACTCTAACCTGTTAATTGTATTTAGAAAACGCATTGATTTCTTTTCGATCAAGTATCTTTCTACGTATTGAATCGATAAACGAACAAATCGCTCGAGAAATCCATCGTGTTCAAAGGGGGAACTTTTTCCGGGAACAAGAAACTTTTCTTTCATCTCGTTGCCCAATTATGGCGGTTTAGCCAGTTTCGCGGCAAAAGCAACGATTTGAAGCTACATTACACTCCGACGAAAAAAGGAACGGGAATTATTCCAAAGCAACATCATTATTTCCATACAAAAATTCGAATAAAATAATAAATTTCTCTAGTTTCGTTTCACATTTTCGTATTATTTACATACGAAACTTCGCAACATTCTCGTAACAAAAATTTCATTTAAAATAAGACTCAAATAAAATAACACGCGCTGTATTAAATTTCACACTGTACCATTAAACACATTGTTTGAAGAATCCTTGATTCGATAAATGTTAAAAATATAAAAGCTGAGAAATATACAGCGATCGTAAACTATCTTCATAATTTCATAACTTTTCAACAAAAATATTTCAGCAGTTCTATCACACGCATCGTAATAATCTTCGCATATAAATTTCTTCGATATTATAATAATTATACCAAATTCTTATGAAAATTCAAATTTTCAAAAATACAGTAAAAAGATTCAAACTTTGATAAAAAAAAAAATTATTTCATCTGCCAGGTGTCGCGAAAAAGCACTGTAATTTGAATATCCTGTGTACCGTTTTTATATTACGTGCATCGTGTGCAATTTTATACTTTTCCTACAAACGCAACAAAAAAATAATAACAATACCACTTTTACATTATAACAAGCAACAACACGATTTAATTAAAATTCCTCTCCGCAACATCCCCGTAGTGTACAGCAAACACGAAGAAACTGGCCAGACGACGAACTCGAGTTTGCCTGGTTTAGCGAAAGACGAGGAACGTGACGATGCTCCCGCTACTCCGTTTCGATTAATGGCATATTCGACGCGCGTTCAACCGCGCGCGACCAATTAGATTTCGAGTGAAGGCTCTTCAACGTAGACGACCGGGCAGCATCAATTGTCGCATAAATTTATTGGACGCTGATGGCCTCGCAGCCGTGCAATCGACTGACACCAATTTATGAGACCGCTGGGCTAGCCGGTCGAATGGGAAAAGCGGAAACGGTATCGTTTCGTCCCTGTAACGCTTTAACGCTTCCACTTATCCCTATTTTCATATTCAACGTAACATCCATCGAGATCGGATACAAATTTCGAATTGAATTCGCTCGATCGATCAGCGTTGGTGTAATTTTTGTTTTATTCTCTTCTTTCTTTCTTTTTTTTTTTTTTTTTGCACAGAGTGTACGGAAAATCGTGGCACAATCGAAAAGAAGGCGGTTCTTCGCGCGAAACTAGGTCGAAAATATAGAATGGAGCTTTCTCGTAGAGATGGTTTCGTGTTCGGGAAAATCGATTTTGAAATATTTCTGACTAGACGCGCGCTTCGTTTTTATCCATGGGGTTGCGTGTGATCGATAAGAGACTTCCGAGATACTGAAAATCTTGATAGAACGAGACGAAGGGTAATACATAAGTCAAAAACACTATTTTGTCACTCTATCTTCTTTATCGATATACATTCTATTTATTTCCACCCTTACTTTGTACCTAAATTGTCAAATCTCTATCCATCAAACACGTATCCACCTTCGTTCAAAAATTTTACAACACCCTCTATTTCTAACAAAACCAATTTTTCACACAAACTATGAAATTTGAACTATATTTTCTTTTCAATTAAATTCATAACGCAATAATATAAATATTATATTACAATAATGAAAAATAAAATAAAATAAAATAAATTTATTTAAATATCCCTTTATCAAACTTGGTGCATTTTATTCCTACGTTTACTTCTCCAATATTATATATTTTGTGAGTCAAAAATATTTGAAAAGGAAAAAACAGAAAAAAAAGAAGAAAAAATTAATACAAACGTCTAATGTAAGTGTAAAGAACAGCATGGTTAAAAATCACACTAATTCGTATCGTGCAACCATATCGTTACATCTAGGAACGTACAACTGAAAACTTTTCGACACAGATTTTCGTAATATTCTTCAACATCACCTTCGTGCTACCACCGTGAAGTTTCCATCCAGGGAACAAGCTTACAGAAATTGTACCTTATACCGGCAACGATATTGCCGACAATTCTATTCCGGTTAATGGCCATCGATGACGAGGAGCAATTAAATTAGCGCGGATTACGAAATGCGCGTCAGTGTGTGTGAAATAGGGGTGACCGTGTAGGCGGTCGGGAACGGAGGGTGTGGGTATAAATTTGGGGTAGGCCTGGTAGTGGTACCATGTTTCAAACACATCTGTGCCACACGGCCAGTTCCCTCCCCGTTCCTCCTGTTTCCCCTCTCTCTCTCTGTGTCTCCGTTCCGGTGGCTCTGTTTCTGTCTCACCATCCAAAACGATACACGTCTCTCTCTTCACCTATTTCTCGTCCCTCTCCACCATATTTTCCCCTCTTTCTTCCTCGCGTTCCATTTCCTTTCGTTTCACCCTCGCCACCTGTCTCCATCGCTCTCTACCTGTTCTATCCGACGTCACAGTTCTTGTTCGTCCTGTTCTATCCACTTGAATATAGAGTATTTCTATCTTTGTCCGACTGTCGTGTTCCACCCCTACCAAGAGTACGCTCGTAGTGCCAAAGCCGAATCGACCTGACGCTCATCGTGGCCGATTACAAATCTGACCAATTAGGCGCACACTGCGCCCGCCGAATCCGAATTGGCGACCGTTCGGAAGGTGGCGTCGTTCGCCAGCCGATCCCCTCGAAGATCGATCTTAACCCCCTACGACTGGATTTCTTTCTTCTTTATGAGGAAATAATGGCGTTAATTATTGATTCTTGATTTAAAGTAAAAGATAGACTGCTGTGTGATATATCGAGCTGTAGAAGGATAGTGAAATGGTACAGTACCGTGATAGAGTTGTGTGCGAAAAAAAAAAAAATTCGAAGCGATAAGTTACATATTTTTTGATGCGTGTAAAAATTGATGTGAAATTCTCTGATTAGAAAATACAGTTTTATATTCGGTTTGTTAAGATATTATTTATAGATACTCAGATATTTGTGTATCTATTAACGGCGTTTTGGTGATATTGGTGTTACTAGAATTTCTGCAGAATAAAATTTATTAAATAATTTTAAATACGAAGTAATTCATAGAGATAAGTGAAAATAAAGGAAACGAAACGTTATGCAGGGATAATGCTAAAATATTGTTTCGTGGACATTAATAGAGGAAGTAAGTAAACCAGAGGAAAACACTAAACGTTGAAATAAATAATAGAGGAGACTGAAACGCTTGTTCGGAAAGAAAATTATAGGAGCTCGAAGCAAAGTAAGAGAATAAAATTAATCGAAAGATAAAGCTCTGATGAAACAGAAAACAGCAAACGTTTGGTTTATACTTCCTCGAAGCTCGGTGCTGCTCTTACGACGACTTAACACCATAAATGTTGTAGTCGGTGTAGAAAGCAGCTGAATGAATAAGACACGTTGCAAAGCCGAGATGCAACACGAGGATCATGTAACAGAATTCCTTTGGTAACCAGCTTACAACGATTAAGGTGGTTAGAAACTCTTGTTCAGACCGAAGTAAACGAACTGCACGACTATTCAAGAATCCCATCTTGTTTTGCCGTCGACGATAAACTGATTTCCGCGATACCTAACCCTTTATGTCCGTCGAGTCTATACCTAATTTTCTCCTCGACAACCTTCGTTAACGCTCAATCAAGCATTTTATAATTAACATTTTAAATGGGAAGGGTGCTAATACATTTTACAGAGACTCGTCATTAGTCGCAGAGATGAAACTGGTACTCGATCGCTTGATTTATAGCACATATTTGACAGCGAAAACAATTTCATGGTGGAGAAAAATTTTTTTAATAAATAAATAGAGCGGAATCACAGATTACTGGATTTCACAAAATAAAAAAAAAAGAGCAAAAAATTAAAAAAGGGAAATCGTCGTTGCCAGATCGGATTTTTATTTAAATTCATATTTTTGAGAGTATAGTAAAAAAAAAGAGAGAGTTTTGGAAATCATTTTAGAAAATGATTCGACTTATCAAGTGTTATAAACATCACTGTAATTTGAATATTTTGTATATTTTTTTACGTTACACGCATTCTATGAAAATTTGCATCTTTAAACTTATAAATGCATAAAAATCCGTAGTCAAGTCGTTACTTTGGAACGAATAAACAGAAGCATCCTAAATAAATTAAGGACGTTCGAACAAAATTTTTTCACACCTTTAATTTCATTCCGATTTGTGAGTGAAAAATTAAATTACTGTTTTATAGATGAAACAAAACAAGCAGGTGATAAAAGCAAAAAGTAACGAATTTTACAGGACTATGGAACGCAAATGTGTTAATACATCGCAACGATGTTTCAGAATATTGATTGTCAGAAGTGACAATAAAAGATAAAAACGAATACAAATTTTTATCGACGCATTACGATATCACGAGACCGTTCACGATCAACAAACGTCAAAAAACATACACGTTGCCGTCGCAACAAAATTTTATTCCACAACTATTCCGTCACGTCGCCGTCCAGTCCTTATCGCAATAAATTCCAACGCGATACAACTACGCGAAACGAAAAAAAGAATTTTTTACAAAAAAAGGAAGAAAAATAGAAAGAAAAAATAAACAAATAAATAGAACTCGCTACGAGGCACAACGCATGCGTTTTGCCGAAAAAAAAAAGAAAAGAAAAAAAAAAGAAAAAAAAAAAAAATAAGACCTCACGGACGTTTTACGTCGGCCTCGATTCAATCGACACGACCCTATAACCCACCCACTCCTCCCTCTCAGCTTTCAATGTATTTTTTTAAATTCTGCTCGAATTACCCGTCGTGGTATTTTCTATCCAACCGGCGAGAGAGAAATATACGGAAACAGAGAGAAAAAACGAGAGCGAAATAGGGGCACGGGAGGTGGCCGAAGGGGGCCGGAAAATTCGGATGCATGCGCGCTACTGGACGACGATAATTTATTATTCGCAGTTGGGCCACCGGCCTCGATCCATACAGGGTGGTTCTGGGATACGTGCACACCGGTGACCGTTTCGAAAAGAGGAAAGAGACCGAACGAAACGGCGAAAGAGAGCCGGACGAATCGCAAGTGGAAGGGGACGGGTGGCACTAGGTGGCAGTGGGTGCGATGGGTGCTGGTCGCGACCGGACGGGGTGCAGAGAAAAGGTTAAAAAAGAGGAACAGAGACAAAGGACAGGGGAAAAATGCCAAAAAAGAGAAACGGGAACGCGCGAGTCGGTGTTTTATTGCCGGCGGATTTGTCGTATTGACCGAGCGTGGGGGCGGGAAGGGGGTGAGTGAAGGCACGGGGTTGAAAGGTGGAACAAAGGGAGTGGAAGATCCAACAGGAACGGCAAAAATGACACTCACCTACCGACGGTCGATAAAATCGGCTGATTCCGGTGTGTATAAATGATTTCGGGAGGCTGGAGACAACAGATCGGCGAACAATTTCGAACCGCTTAGCCGCTTCGCAGGGCAGCCCTGATCGATACGGAACTTTGTTATCCGGTGTGTGTGTGTGTTGTTTTTTTTTTTTCTTTTTTTTTCGCGGCTGACTTCAATCGCGGCCACGCGACACGGATGAAACGGAAAATCATTTTTCTGCGTTAGTCCTAGCGAGATAGGTATACAGGGTAGCGAAACTGTGGACGGTGAACAGGCGTGGCTGGTATTTCCGGTGTTTGCCATCTGGTGGAGGGTGGCCAGGTTTAATTGGTATTCGTGTTGCTCGATTAAAAGTGTTTCACAGGGGACAGGACGCGTTATCGTTGGGTAATTTGTAGTAAATCTTCAACAGGTACGAGGGGAATTGTAGAAGGGGGAGGTGAATCGATTGGGGATAAAGCACGTATGTTTGTTCTATTAGAGAAATTAAGTTTGAGCTGGTTTCGTTAGGTTCTGGATATTGGATTCGATAGAAGAAGGAAAGAAATTTTTAGATACCTTTTGTAGTTTATGAATAATAAAAATTGTTCTTACAATACGTTTAGCGGTTCTTAACAAAAATATAATTGATCGATACCCTTGTTTTTTATTTCAAGAGTCGACTGCGATGTAGAAACGGATTTGTTTGTGAACAATTGTAAACCGCCAAAGTTCAATTATTCCAAGCAACAATCTTAACAAACATNAACGACTCGAAAAAAGAAAAAAAAAAAAAAAAAACAGAAAAGAAAAGAAAAACACCTAATATTCGAAACAATGCTTATTATTTGACAGGCACAGCTACTCCGCACAGGACCAGAGAGGCTGAAATCGTCATTTGCGCGGGACAAAAGCGACCAAAGGTCGGCAAGTTGAACGACATATGAAAATTGACGAGGCATAACTAACCGGTAGGGCGTCGGCGTGGTGTGTATAGCGGAAATTCTTTAGAATTTCAGAGGTGCAGACGATCGCGAGGCGTGGGCGTTATAAAAATTACACGCATTTCCATCTGCGAGCGATACCATCAATCCACAAGTCTCAGGAATAAAAGGAAGGCGGAATGAGTCCCGCTGTGAATCGTCCGTTGATTCACGGCTTGCATCCCCCGGTTTTTGTGCGACCTCCCTCTACTTTTTCCTATCTTGCACGCCTTCCTCCTGTGCTCTCTTTCACCCTGTCTCTCTTTCTCTCGTTTCCGCTGCCTGGACTTGCACTTCTTTCGGGGCTCGGAGAAAGAGAGATTGAAATTGCGGATTAGAATCTACCTCCGTCGAGAGAGATCGTTCCAGGGACGAATTAAAGAACCTTCGACCCCTGTGCAGACAGAGAATAATTTATGCGAAGTTTCAATTATTTGGTGAACCGGATATTACGGTGATTTTCTTGTTATTAATTGATTTCATAGAATTTTCTCTCTATTTTGATAAAAATTTTTTTGGGAAATATATCGAGTGCCAAAAAACAGAAAAGTAGAAATTAACAAAGGAAGCTTCCTTACAGCGACGTTTTAAAAAAAAATTACTAGGAAATTGCATCTTTTTGTATTTAAAAAATAAAATTAATTATTTTCTACCAAAAATGATTGTTTTTTTTTTAGAATTCTTTAGTTTTGTGAAACTTGATTCTTATACGTATTACAAAATAGAAATTTTTATTTTCTCCCCGAAAACAATAAAATGTAATCAAAATGAAAAGAATAATATATATCTTTTTTTAAATTTCGTATTGCAGAGATTTATATACAACACGAACACACGTAATTTTGATTCATCGTGTATCGTCGAGGAAAAATTCTCGCACCAGCCCTGGAACAGCGCGTTATGCTGATGACGACACTCGTGTTACTATCTTCCGAAATGGGGGTGTGGAAACAGAATATTCATCGATATGCAGACGCTTCTTCAGACAGTAATGGTGCTCTAACTCATTAAAATCTCGTGATGAAATGGTATCACAGAAAATACATTTCAGATATCAGAGAAATGTGTGCAATCCACCAGACGGTGCTTCCTGAATATTCCTAAACGATTTCTTCCTAGAAAATTTATGAACGCCAAGCAAACGGGTTCTCTAAACAGTAACTTTTCATATATGTATATTGCATCGAAATAACTCACCCACGACATCTCAATTAACGTTGATGGATAGCTCATATATTGCACAACAATGTCACTAAAATACTGGTTTCAGAAACTTTTATTAAAAAGAAAACAATATTGAGAAAACACTAAAACTAACCAAGACCCAAAATAACCGTATCACTGTCAACAGCGATATACTCAAAGACAAAAAAATGAAATCAACATATTAACAACTATTTCAAAATATCATAAAGCGTATTAATCCTCTACAATACCACTTGACTTAGAAGTTACATTTTTGAAGCCTTGTTTTATTCCCTTATCATTGTTCTATTAAATTTTATTGCCATACTCCTATTCTGGTATTGAGAAGACCAATCGTAGTAATTATTAGATCCTAGCTTTCAAATTAATTAAAAAAACTCATCGAGTATAATTCTTTTTTTCGCAAACAAAATTCCAGCGATGTCGGGTTAACTTTTGGGCGGGAAAATGTCCATTTTAAATGGTGCCTTATTAAATTCCAAGGTGTACGAAAGCAGCAACAAAGAAGAACAGGTAAGAAGTTTCGATCCAAACGCAGTTTCACAATTTAATCGAAAAGTACTGTACCAACAGCAGATAATAGATCAAAATTATCGTCTAACGGAGAGACGATTCGAAATTGAGTTAATTAAACCGGACGCCGTTCGAAACGTTTGCGATTACACACGCCAATAACGAACGATGATTCCGGCTTGGCTGAACGCTGCCAGGGCTCGCAATAATGAAGTTTGATTTATTTTAAACAGTGACAAACTAATATACAATACACGACGATTGCTTCGATACGCGTGATCAAAGTGAGCCTCGCTCATCGATTAAATAGCACTCGATGCGTGAAAGCCAATTTGGCAATGAATGGCTTTCCAGAAATTAATCTTCAATCGCTGGTTGGCTGACGCTTGACTCCGGGCAGGAAGAATGATCGCGCATCGTATAAATGAATAAATGGAACGACTTGCGAAAACTTGAGCGATACAGCTGAGTAATTGCTCGGCCGGCAGGGGATAATTAAAAATAATTACAGTTCTAACGTTCCCTTGTAGCGACAATCAATTAAATAGGTCGCGTTTACGCGCTACACGTAAGCACGTCTCTTTCTCTTTTAGTCATGTCCGCCCACTCTCTTTTTATTCCTCGTCCAGGTATTCCGTTCGTCTTAGTAATTAGAAAATTTCACGGTGAAACATGCAAGTTTTAATTCGAACGACAATCGCGTTAATCATTGTCGAGTAAAATTCTGCTACAGTGATATAGGATTTGATATGCACGTGTATTCGCCAAGATTGAAATTCTTTGTTCAGTCTGCACGAGTGTGAACGTGTATGGTCACGACTATGCATCACGCTCGTACCGATAAGAAGAGGATGTAATTTCTGGAAAGATCTAATTTTTTAGCTGCCTTGCTTCGTTTTATAAATATTATATTCAGTTCTGTTGCTACTATCGAAACATTAATTCACAGATGCACAGGTTACGCTAATTATCGATATTTTGGACGTGACAATTTATTTTCTTAGGGATTCTTTGTAGATTCTTTACAGATTCTTTACAGAACAGATTATATCGCATTCGCAAAAATTAAAATCGACCTAACCAAAATTAATTATTTTTTATTCATTCTTATCTCTGTCTCTGAAAAGGTTTCTAATCAAGAAATGGCACGGTTAGGTTCAAGATCAAACATCTGTTAAATCTCACTGTTATCAATTTTCTGATAATTATCTGATGATTTTCTACGTTACTCGATATCAGTGATTCCATTCGAACAGCTGTTCAGAACCGGTAAATGATCGACTGACGAATCTAGTAAGTACTCCTAAGAATGACCGAAACGTGTCGAAGTGGGTAGCGGAATGGCATTCGCGTCGCTCACCCAGGTATACAAGACGAAAAGAGAAACCGCGAACGGAAGAAACGCGAAAGGGAGAAAGAGATTGTGAGAAGAAGCAAGGAAGTGACGAGGGGAAACTCTTAACTCGGTACCAAGTTCGACTCGAAAGGCTAGAGTTTCCGTCCTTCAGCGGCCATCGCTCTTTAAACGAGAGGCAGAGAGATCTCCGTTCAACCACCCGTTTCTCGGATACGTACAACCATCCTCGTACCAAAAGGAAACCGCGAGCCTCGCTGTTCCATATACATGTGTCCCGAGTACGTGACGTTTTATGACCTAACGTGGCCACTGTATAACACTGATTCGATTTTCCATTGCGCAACACACATTGTAATCGCGGCACGCTACGCGTTTCCTATGGTTGTTGATGAATGTTAAATAGAAGCAACTTCTGAAAGCTTTAATCAGACAGTGACCACGCTATGCGAAACACGTAGGGTTGGATTTGTAATATTCGAAAATATAGTTTAAACTGCTGGGAGTTAACTGAATAATAATTTTATAACCTACTAAATGAGTTACTTAAACTGTTGAAAATTCTAAATTTAATTCTGTGCATTTGTAACTTTTTTTTTATTATTTTTAATTTCACAGAACTGTTGTGGAAACTCAAAATGTTATTTTCGAAAGTAAATATAGATATNTTATTTTTAATTTCACAGGACTGTTGTGGAAACTCAAAATGTTATTTTCGAAAGTAAATATAGATATAAATGTTAACACTCTTTTGCTTATTTGATCAATTTTCTTTGTTTTAAAATTAAAAAATCTGAATTGACAAAAATGCAAAACTTAACTTCACACTTAAGCACTGAAAAAAAATTACACGCGTCGCCATAGCAGCGCTGGTCGAGTGCAAAGGGTTGAAGTCTCAATGATTTTCTATTTTTTGTATCCCGAGTGTTTGGATTAAAAAATTAAAAAAAATCATTGAGTTATATTACATTTAGAAAAAATTGTTTTAAAATTACTATTCTTTCGTTTCTTGAGAGTTAATTACCCAATGAAGGAGCGAATATCTATCGTAGAGGAAACGCTTGTGGAATTGAATATGACCGGAAATTCCTCTCGCGAAGACTGACACATTTCAGCGTATTAAGTTGAAGGATCGTACGTACGATGTAAACAAATTCCGGGCTGCCGCCAGAGGCGCGCGTAAAGTTTGTTCGCCAGCATAAATTGGAACCAATTTCAGTATTGAATGCATGTCAGAACTTCCAACGCGGCGCGCGACCGTTTAAAACGTCTCGCGTATACACACACGTATACATATATATATATATATATATATATATATATATATATACATATATATGCATAAGGTGGGAGAGCCATTTTATTCGGTCTCGAAGGGAGGCCAAATACGCTCCGTCTGCTTTCTCCGCGGAAAGAATTCACTTTACATTTTTACATTTTCGTGGAAAGAAGAAATCGACGCAAGATTACTCCACAAAGGGATGTATCCTTCAATGGCGGTGGCAGCCTTTTTCGTCTCTCTATCCGACTTCTCAAGGCTTCGTCCTCTCTTCACCATTTAAGGCCCTCGTCTCTTCGACGATTCAAATTTTAATTCAATTACGACGACGGCGACAGAGACGCGTACCTCGACGACGACGAGTCTTTCGCGTGTCCCTGTCTCCTTTTTTTCTCGCTACTTTTTCTTCCTCGATCTCTGCCAGCCTGCCTCTTTTTTCCGCCACCTGCCCCCGCAAAATCTGAATTTAATTATGACTCTTCACGTAGACGTTTCTCTCCTCCGCCCCTCGCACCATGATTCGTGGCCTATCTCACTCTTGCATCTGCCGCCTCCGGAACGTTAAAACGCGCCTTTCCTGTTCCTCCGCCTCTACCCCTGCAACCCCTTCGCTCGAGTCTCTATCCACGAGCTAGATGATCGTAGACAAGGACGGAACGCCAGGGGAAAGGTGCCTTAAATTTTAAAGGGCGTTTAACCCTCCTATTACTTTTCGATTCTTCCGTTTCTTCGCTGTTAAACCCTCGGCCGTGATTCAGCGGTAAACGCCCGATAAACTAGTTTTGCGGCTATAACCGTGTCTTATAACCTTGTTCCCTGTGATTCCTTAAAGAAGTTTATATTTAAAGATTTACGAAAATAGTGTTACTTATAATATACAATTTTCTCCATTTTTTTTTAAGCGAATATATATTTTTTATGCAGCAGTTGATGTGTTTTTTAGTAGCTTTTAAAGTAATTATTTTTAGATATCCTAAAATTGTTTTATTAAAAATCAAAGACACACGAAATAGCTTGAAGTGTCCGAAATACTTCCATGAAAATAATTATTTAATTCTGCCTCGTGAGATATCTTTTTCTATGATCCATCATTTTGTACGGATTTTTGGTCGGTTTATCATATGACCTGCGTTTCTCGACGAGTGGCAGAGACTAGACCCAAGGCCTTTCGTGTTGTTTCGTATTGGGATAGTTCGCTATTAGCTTTAAAGGTATCGATGCATAGAATAAACCATTTTGCACAGCATCATGATTTTAGTTAATCACCTCGAACAACTTCCTACAACTTTAAACTTGCAGTTCCACCCATTTCCATAGGATAGTCTGTATTCTGATCTTTCGTGCTTAATACGACCAAGAACACGGTACAAACGTGTATGAAAAATAAATAAGTGGACGATAATAAGTCGTCTGTATCTCGGAGACACTTCCTTTTACCTATAATTGGCGGCGATTCTTCGACCAATTTGAATCGTTCGATTGTTGGAAGCCCACGTAGCGACCGGTGGTTGCAGCATGCACGCGACTGCGGCTCGCGATATCGATTGATCGTTGAATAAATATTCTTATACAGAAATAATGATGGGGAGCATTATGAAAAGATGCAATAACGTATTCAGAATTGGTCGTCTACTCGCTTCAATCTTCATTAATTCCCTTTTCTATTGCTCTCCTCTTTCGTTGCGCTATCTTATTCCATTCTCGATTATCCTTTAGAAAACACTCGCATCGACGAGCCTTTCTTCCGTTCGATTCATTCCCTGCTTCCCCTCTCCTTCGCCAGTCTTGTTCCCCTCGTTTCTTTCTCGCATTTATTCTACCCTCCGATATTCTCATTACTTCGACATCGATTCCTTTCGAGATCCCACGGATACTAACGGCAATTAAGCTAATGCCAATTAAACAACCCGACAACCGTTAATTGATGGTTTATATTTCCGCTAGATCAATTCGAACCGCTTCAACGTTTTACAATATCGCGCCGATGATTGGTGCTGTTTGCGAATTATTTGCTATCCTGCCTGTTAGCTTCGACGCTGAGCCACTAATCGCGTGGATCGAAGAATCTTTTGTATCCTGTGAAACAAACACTGTCGGTTGATAGTTTCGAATTACTATGCACTCCAAGGAACGCAAGAATTAAGAAGAAAAAAATTCAACCCTTTAAACTCTTAAGGTATTTCGATAGATACGACTTACGAGAAACTCTAACGTATCTTTGTTAAGAACTCTAGAGAAGATCTAGGGCTTCGCAAAGAAAAAGAGATCGTATAAATAATTACATTTCTTTTATTTCACCAATCTCTCAATTCTGTATTTTGAAATAAACAAAGCTTGAATTCAAGGAAGTAGAAAATTTAATTTCAAATTTAATTTACCACGAAAATTACAAGTCGCCGTAACGGCACCATTGGAGCGGAGCAGATTAAAATTGGGTTACCTTCAAAAACTTTTAAAACACCGTAACTGTCAAAACAAAATCTGCAAAATCTGCAAAATCTGTGACGCGCGTAAATAATTTCTTCATCGCAATATTTCCGCTATGGATCCTATCTCTTCATCAGTTTCTTCCTTAACAGTCTTTTTTATGTTATCAAGAACAACATAATTAATTTAAGTAATCGCATTAAACGATACAACGTCCCGAATGCTCGTTTTATTCGCATCGCCACGAATTTCTTCTCGAAAACTCGTTTTCTCAGGAAACCTGCTTTTCCGGTATTCCCGGCTAAACTCAATCGAAGACGACAGAGCACGAAACGGAGGGAAATGATAACGGGCTCGATCAATCCGGCGGGGGCTATGAAAATCTGCAGAAGTTGAATCCATTCGGGCAGCTCTGCTCTGGCATTTGACACAGCGGAGCAACCGTATTCTAATTAAACGGTACAACGGCCAGATCTCGGGATGGAATCCCAAGACCGGCATCGATTACCCAGCCAATTTGCGACCATCCACTCTCCCTCATCCTGTTCCTTGCCCCTAGCCACCCCTCGTAGCAGCCACCTTCGCTGCTCGAGTCGGTTCTTCGGGTCCGTTTCTACGAGTTTTCTCGAGGAAATCCTACGAATGCGCCGACGACGCGTCAAAGGGTAAACAAAAGTTAATTCGAGACAATTTGCCCGTTGCACAGGCGTATCGCCTTTGAGGGACGAATATTTACCAAACGTTTTGCAAATGAGTCGAGCGTGAAACGGTGGTAGCTTAAAATTTTAAACCATCCTCCTCCGTCGTTGCCTTAATAGTTCATTTGTCGTCACACAAACTCGAACGTGTACCAGGGGTAGCGAAGCCAACGAATAAAAGGTGGCGAGGGACGAAGAGAGGGGTGGAGATGGTGGCAGAGGCTCCGAGCCACTGTTTATGTCAATTTCGTGCCTACGGTGCATCACAAAGGAAATAAAAGGGAACAATTGCAACGTCGCCAAGTGCAATTTGCGCCTAGATATTATAAAAAGGGAAGGAGAGGGGAAAAAAACGCGGTGAACGGGAGGAGAAACGGCGAAAGCGAGAGGACAGACAGAAAGAGTACTAATGGGGAGGGACAAAATGGTCGGAAGAATGCGGAGGAAAGAGGTAACTAGTACAAAACAAACGACGTACCATTCTCCAGTGCCTGCATTGATATATTACGGTACACCTAGGGCCGAGGCGTGTGTTCTCTGTGGCGACCGCTTTCGCCGTGCTTTTAGGATTCGATTATTGGACTGCCGGTAAATCAGCCATGGAAATAAACTTAAATTACGAGCGTTTTTTATGGAAGCTTTGTCCGATGATAAATGTGCAATAAAAATTGTTTTTCTTCTCGAAATTAAGTTTTCTTAATTTATTAATCTGCTAACTGGAAGAGTCAGCAGGACAATCAGTTTTAAAAAAGTACAGCAACTTGTAATGGAAGTTTCCTCCTGGAAAAGATGCTCATTATTTACCTAACTAGGTCAACGCTATGAAGTACCAGTACCTACAGTTTTATTACGAGAAGATAACTCGAAGATGCAGAAATGCTTTCCTGGAAGGTATTCCAGGAAAATAATAGCAATTATGAGAGAGTTATCAGATTTTCGAAAGAATTGACTCATCAAGGCCTGTTCCAATTAGCGAGCCCATATTTTTAGACAATTATACAGAACGAAATCTATCGTTGAATCATTAATTTAAATAATAGATAGAGCTCTTAAAATGTCGGATAACTTCTCAAGCGATAAATTCAGTAATAAACCCTCCAATTATATCGTATTCGTAAAACCTTTAATCGTGACAATATTTGTGCTTCATCAAATGTAACACCAAAATGGACCATGGATTTTCGTTTACGGCCAACATTTCATACGTTTCAATGCAAAAACAAGGAATCATTAACACGTTTACCGTAGGGTATAATATCAATTGACTTATTGTTCACGCAAATTGGGTTTTACGTTAAAATGAATATTGGAATGTATAAATGAATTGATAGTATTTAGCTACGTGAAATAAAATATTCCACGTATTTCACGCTTTACATTATTTTAAAACGTAGTCACAATATTTTCAAAGCTAACACATTCTGGGTTGCGCGTAATCTTAATAATCGCACGATGTTCGCTGAAGACCTGCGAAGACGGAGGCGTAAACGGAAAGTTAGGTATCAATCACCGTTGACTTATACTTCTTACGTTTCTGAATAGTTTCTAATAAAATTTCAGATATATCTATTACCAATATATCTATTATATTTTTTACATCGTGTTTCATACCATATCATCGTATTAATACCTGTCTGACAAGTTAACCCATTCGAGCGTAACCGAGGGGTGTTATAAGATGATCCTCAGAAGCTAATAGGGTAAACCGAGGCAAATAATTTTCTCTCGACAACGAAAAAATAATAGTCAAAACTTAGAAAGATAACTGTTTATTATAAATCGGTAATTAATACACATTTAATTCGAACAGTTATAATAAAAAAAATTTCTTCAACTTAAAAATCTTTCGATCCGATTCGCCTCGGTTTACCACCCTATATTTCACACGAACAACACATTGTTTACTTTAATTTCGAATCAACATCAATTTCAATTCTTTACACACCATTTTCTATTCGACTACACACCAATATCAATTTCCTTCGAAGACGAAGGTTTTCATAATAAGTGAAATACAAAGTATAGCGTTTCACGAAAACAACAAAAGTCCTATCTTCGTACAAAGCTTACAAGCCCAACGTTTTCACTCTGCCCTACATATCCAGGCCAAACACACACCCAGAAACCGCCTCAAGCCAACCAACTAGAGCCAACATTTTCAAGGCTCAAAAACGCAGCCGATGCTCCGGCCAAGCCACTCAGTTAAGGTCAAAGCACGTGGATGTCTCCGCCCAAGCAACAGAAGAACGGCCACGTTTCCGGAGCCCGGGGGTTTCACCCAGAAAGCGCGCGATTCGAACGATGCCCCCATACCAGCTCCCCTAATTCGTTCTTCTCGAGAAAACGTGACCCGGGGACAAATTTGAATTCGCGCGAACCGTTCCAGGTTGGCTCTTTACGACCTGAAACGTAGCCTCTCTCGCCAAACAGAGAAAAAGGGGTAGGGAGAGAGAGAGAGAGAGAAAAAGGGAATGAAACAAAGAGCGAGAGAGACACGGACAGAGGCAACGTACATGACAGAGAGAGAAAAAGAGCGTCAAGACAACAGCCTTAATAGCCAGTACAATGGGCGGATCTTCGAGTCTTTTACGTCGCACTTGACGAAACAATAGTCGAACGAGTAGAGCGCGGGCGATAGACCGCCGCTGCTGGAGGGTGTCGAGGGTGTCGAGGATGCCGAAGAGGGGCTGCTACCACCGGTAGACGACTCGGAATCCGTAGCCCGGGGTCGGGTTTTAACGACGTGCTCGGACACAGTCGTTGCATCTCTCTGCCACCGTTGCACGCGTTCTCCCTTCAACTTTCCTCTGTCTTTCTTGCTCTGTCTCGCTCTCGCTTGTTCTTTCTCTCACTCTCTCTCTTTTTCACAAGCGTTCCCGCTCTCCTCTTCCATTCTATAATACTTAGCCTAGCTCCATCCGTCTCTAGCGCTCCCAACTTCGCTTCGTTTCGTTTTCGTGCATGCTGCAACCCTGGGACGCATCAAGATCTGCCTTCACTGCCTCGACATACAAGCTCTCATTTTCTCTCCTTCCTTATGCTTCTCTCTCTCTATCTCTCTCTCTCTCTCTGTCTTCGTTCCTGTTGCTCCTTTTCCCTCCTCGAGTGTTCCTATTCTCTTCTTCCATTCTCTCGGAGGCTATCTCCTTCTCTTTCCGTCATCCTTCTGTGCCACCTCTTCCACCCCCTCTGTTCTTTCTCATCGCACCCAACACCCCCTCGTCCACAACTTTCTCCCTCGTCTTTCTCCTTTCGTCCCTGTCCGACGCGGCGACAGTTACCTCTGCTCTGTACGTCTCCGTCGTTCCTTTCATACGGCTCAAGCTTGCCTCCAAGCTCCCCCGTTGCTTAACGTCAAAACTTTCGTGTCCCTCGTTGCCACCCGTTCTATCAACCAATGAACACATCCTTCCGCCTGTACACTGGGTGTTCAGCTTTATTACGAGCGATACCGTTCTCCTCGAGAACAACCTTGCCCCCTTCTCCTCGTTGCTGCTTACTTCTTGGGTCCGTGGTGGTCATTTTGAGGAAATCTTTGGCGGGAGGTTGGTAATGAAAGCTTCTACTTTGGGAAACCGAAATGATGAGAATTGTGGTTCTTTTGCATTTTTTTGCATTTTTTATATTTTTTGCATTTTTCGCATTTTTTCCATTTTTTGCATTTTTG
The DNA here is from genome assembly GCA_019453375.1 of Ctenoplectra terminalis. Taxonomy (NCBI): domain Eukaryota; kingdom Metazoa; phylum Arthropoda; class Insecta; order Hymenoptera; family Apidae; genus Ctenoplectra; species Ctenoplectra terminalis. The sequence goes on from SMSQ01014638.1 coordinate 133,130, forward strand.
TTGCGTCTCCAAAGTATACAATACGACAAAATATATTTAATAAATTCTTTAGTCCGATGTAATCTCCAAAGCTGGATATCGGGTCATCTCAAGACTCGACCATAAAGTCAACGTACTTCCATTTCATCATACCATTTAAAGGTGAAAGAACGTTCGATTCAGCGAATCAAAATTCTGATCGCTGTATTTTACATTGCAAAAGGATCGTTACTCTAGTTATAAATTTCGCAGGACAAGTCTGCGTATGCATAAACAACGACGACCGGGAAGTTTCTAAAAACTGTATGAATATAATATGTCTGGCATCCTCTGTTGCGTTCCCAGAAGAAACTGCAGCCATCCAGCTTCTTGCAACTTCGAGGCTCGTTGCAGGAAGCACCGAGAGACGGGGGAAAACCGGGTCCGGGGCCGAGTGTATTTTAATAAAGTCGTTAAAACTCCGGCGCTAGAATCTCTGGCAAATAACTGCGTAAAAATTGAAGAATTGAAGCGTTACGTATTTTTCTCGCTCGTCTTCTTTCTCGTATTTTCTATCCGTTTTCTTCTTCATTCTTTCTTTTCTCTTTCTTTTTTTTTCTTTTTTTTTAACAAAGGCACAACGCTGCGGGAAGAAACGAGAAAGGGAAAAAACAGGTCGACGAGACTTATTTAAGTAAGAATAAAAAATGTAGAAGGACCGGAGGAAGAGAGAAAGATGGACGAACACAAGGAGAAACTCTGAAGAATAAATTATACATTCCGGGCTATCTCGGTGCTTGGCTGCCTGCGTGCACGTAAGTTACAAACTTCCTCAAAGATGCAACGACTGCAAAACGTTCCTCCCTCTTTTTTTTTTTTTTTATGTGCCCTGATATTCGCATCTACCCACCTTCGCCAACCCTTACGACGCGGTGGCAGCTCGTTGAAGCAACCTCGAGACGACAACCGGTAACGAGGAAGACGAACGAGTCGCGATACGCGCGTCATAGGGTGCGATAAATTTTCAACAAACCTTAGCAAAGGAACGGTGTAACAAGTGTCGTAGCTCAAAGAACTGGGAATAGCGACTTCGGCGAGGAAATACGGTATATTAAATCTCGAAATGAACGCGCGTAGTTAAGTTTTGCTGGGAGTCTGCTTTTGTGTTATTAGCTATGTGGCAGTGGAGTATATTTATCTTGAAGCTGGGTACCGACGTACAGAGCAAATGTCTTGGATCGTTTGTTGCTGGTCTTGCGACGGTAATTAGTAAACTGAGAGTTTTTACGCAAATTCATATTTTAGAGAATGTAGTAAAATAAAAAGTAAATCTTTCGAGGAAAATTATTTCACCTGTCAGGTATAAGAAACGCTACAATTTAGGTAAGTTTTTTAATCTTTAATTTCTTATAATTGTATGACAATTTGCAGTCTAGTAATTAAGTTTATTTTTGAGAAGGGTTTGTTGTGTGAAAATTAATTTTTAGATATTTTTTCTGCCACTTTATTTGTGTATTATTATTATCCGGTTCGCGGATCTTTTGAACAGTGTAATACAGAGGAGTAAAAGAAATCGAAACAGGAAATTAGTTGTTTAAAGTACGGAAAATAAAATGGCGAAGAGAATCGATTAAGTTCGCTATGAAATTATTTATAAACGTTCCCAAAAGAACAGCTGCTATTAAGGGAGTAAAAGAAAGTGGCATAAAATAATTTCTTCTTTTGAATTGATCAATTTCTGTGACATAGTTACTAATTTAAAAATTAAATATTTAAAAAGTAACGACAGACCCGAGTTTCTTAAATTGGTTCACAGAATAACAAAATATTTCGTTACTCTCGCAGAGTCTAAAATTTCTGCAGCACTGTAATTTCCACAGCTTTATTTTGATATTGCAACAAAAGTAGAAAATATCGGACGCTACGTATCACGTAGCAAAGTAGAAAAACCAGAACACGAATACAAATAACAAAAATAATAAGAAAACAGAAAACTGAAGGAAAATATTAAACCTCGATACGATTTGATTAAGCTGTATTACCAAATTGGCAAAAATATTTTGCTCTGAGTTTCAGAGAACTCCATGGAAACCGAAACTGAGACGAGTGACTCGAAACGGAGCAATTTATAATTCGACGGACCTGATACACTCAACCTGGAACGAGAAAATTTTGAATCGTTGCAGCGTACCTTCGTCGCGATGTGTATCGTATTAAAAAGTTTTCGAAAGCTCGTTGCACGCAATCGTTATGAATCGTCCGGTTTGTGTTTTACTCTTCGCGGTCTACGGCATCTACGTACATATTTCAACGATGGTCACAACGAACGATAGTCGAGCTCGCGAATCGTGCATGCGGTTCGGAAAGGATTATATTGCGGCAAAGGATGCTGAAACTTTAATCTCTATCGTATGTAAAGTTATGAATTATTGCCATAAACGTTTAAATTATACGGGCAACTCCTAATAGTATAAACGTACTTATGATTTATCAATATTTCACAACGCATCATATGTTAATCATGATTTCGATCGGATAAAGACTCAATTTCAGCGGACATTTCAATGTTGCAGAACGATCAAATAACTGAGCTCTGCATTTCAAATGATCGTGGACGTAACATTTTTTAGTACCTGTTAAAATTCGATCAGAAAATACCTGCGTACACAAAATAGATATTCACCGTAAAATAACAAACCTCTGGGTCTAACAAAATATTTAAAACAGAATTGAAAAACTCGATGTGAATTAATAACGCGCAACGTCTGGGATATTTCAGTAAAAATTTCGTTTCATTTTTTAATTAATGTAAAACTGAATAAATTAAAAACGGAAACGATATCGGATACATCAAAAAGTTTGCACCGCCGTTTAAATTTAATAGCGTTTCACTGAAAGCGAGCGCAACAATTTCGAAACGAAAACAGTCGAGTCTTCGAAAGCTCACCGTGCATGCAACAATCACCAAGCATAATACTCGCAGCCTTTCATTCCGTCTAAGCACCTACACCTACATCCTCTCACCGATCGGTCGCCAGAGCCAGGAGAGAACTCGGGCGACAAAGCGGGACAAAAATCACGCTAGGGTTGCAACAGCACCGGGTAAAGAAAGAGGGGAAGAATAGAAACAGAAACGGCACACGGATCGGATCAACGAGCCATGCTACATCCTACTTTTCACCGGAACAACGCGCGTAAAAAATATCCCTGTAACCACAACGGACCGATTATCATCCGTCCTCTTCATGTTTCTCGAGTCGAACTTTTCGAACGAGACCATCGTACTTCGGAACGAGCCTTGGAAAGAGCCTTGGAAAGAGCCTTGCCAACGGTAACTAAGACAATACCAAAAAATGAAAGGAGAAGAATAAAAAACAGGGAGAAAAAAGGAGGCAGGAGAGAGGAATAAAAGGAAGGGAGATAGAAAAAAACGGACAAAAGTGTAACGCATCGCGAGCATCTTCGAATGCTGGATGCGTGCAACGGCCGCGCACCGTGCGTCCTCCCTTTCATTCTTTGTTGCACCTGCAGCTACCCTTTCCAACCCCTACGACACGGCCGGCACGTCGAAGCAAGAGGGTAGAAAGCGAGCGTCGGTGAGAGGAGGATCGTAGAGGGTTACGGAGAGAGGGTTGAACGCATGCGCGACAGTACTCGCGGGGGTTCCCCGGCACGATCAGTCGTGGCCAGCGGTGCCGGAGGCCAAAGACTTTCGCGAGGGTGGACGCGCCGCGTTTTCTGCCGGACCTCTTTTGCTCTATCTACACCTATCTGTCCCCTCCTCTCCTCTTCGTCGCCGATTTACGCCACGACTGGTCTGGCCGCGCACGTATGACCCTGCACCGCCACCGCGTGCACTTTCGCGGTCGGCTGCACCACCATCGACGTCGACCACGGCACCGATCACCGTGTGACAGTACCTTCTTCCTCTCCTGGCTCGACGTCCCTGATCTTGACTCGTCGCCGCGTGCTCCTCGCGCGTACGGTACCGTCGGTGAGGACGAAGATCAAACGCGAACCGTGAACGACCTAGTCGATCCTAGAGACCACGACGACCACGTTCGCGACGACGAGGACCGGCACGGTGTGACGTTCTCGGCCGGCGACGATTCGCTCGCTTTCGTCGCTTCTGCCGGGTGCAAGGTTGACCGACGTCCAAGAACACAGGAACCAACGATGCTGGCCTGCTGCCTAATTTTCGTGGGTAAGTTTTATGTGTCTTGCGACTACTTCCGCGTGTGCCGCGTTAGCAACCTTTAGGGTTGCTTAGTCGAGGGGGTACGAAACTGAGAAGTTGGTGACGCCGCGTTTCACGTGGACCATCGATGATATTCGTAAAGATTAGCGCTATGGAACTTTTGGTTCAGAGTTAAGGTTACTTATATCTGTTACGTTTCTGACGAGATTTATCGTGTCCTCGTGTACGATGATTAATAGAGCTTGACGGAACGTTCGAGAACGTCGTTTTCATTTTTTTTTCTCTCTCTTCTTTTTTTTCTTTTTTTTTTCTTTTTTTTTTTATCGCGAACGCATGGATGTGATGGATGAAAGAGCGAACCTATCTCACGGATTCTTCTATCTCGGGAAAAAAAGAAAAAGAAGGTCGAACGTTTCAGCGACAGTTCTCGGTGCTACAGAGTGCTATTTCGGGTAAACGAGCACCTTCCATACCGAGGAAACAATTACGAGTTCGCGCGTTCGGTCGCGAGTGCACACGTACGCGTTTCCTCGTATTCCAAAAAGTTTCGCCTGGCAGCGAGTATTGAAAACAAGATAACGGCGTGCACGTGACACTCGTGTAAATCTAATTTGGGAAATAGAAGCGGCGAATCTGTGGTGCTATCGAACGGAGGAATGAAAGGACTGCTCTATGCTGCCTAACTTCTGTGTATGAATGCTTCTCGGACACCAGTGAGTGAGTCATGCGTGAAAACGTTTCGTATGAGTACGATATACTTGTCCCTGCTGGGACGTGCCTCTTTCATTCGAACAATCCGTACGTGACTTCTGAAAACAATCGTTCGACGAATCGCTTTCAAACTATTAGAGCGATACCCTATTTTCAATTAGAGACGGTCAATTTTTTTGCAATAAATTTTTTTTCGAATTGAAACTTTTATTTTAATCGATAACTAGCGATCGCACACATGCTTCGGTCTCTAAATTATCAGATTCTTCTAAGTTTTTAAGCTTTTAGCAAGGTTTTAAAAAGACAATCTTTAATGTTAAGATTACCCATAATATAAATAATTGTATATAACAGACACAAAATTCTCCTTATTCTGAATTAATCAAGTGTATAGTGACTTATGAACGCAAGTGTACGTGAAAATAACTCGAGTTCAATCGAAGTGACGGAACAGGTATGATTTACTAGAGTCTTAATCCTAACAAGTGTCTTATTCTCAAGGAACACGTTCTTAAAATATCTTAAATATTAAATTTTTCTCATTCTTTCTATTCGGAATTTGTTCAAACTCAAACTCAAACAAGAATTTCTACCGAGGATACGATACAAGTCGTTACAGTTACGATGTCCTTCAAGTACTTTAAAAATCTCCAATTCAATCGATCACACAAGCACCACCGCTAAATCAAAAATTAGTAATGAAACCTTCCGACGCTTCGTTCTTGAAAAATTCTCATTCTTACGCCGCTCTATTCAAATCGACTTCTCGTTGAATAATTTTCGTGCCATAAAACATATCCTCGCCAAACGGACCGCTCGTCAAAATGAACATGGCCGACTATAAAAACGAACGACTCTCAGTCTCTCGTTAAATTTTCTTCAACGACGATCCTTATTCGCTCGAGGAAGAACCGATGTTCGAATATATCACAGTCCCCGTTAAAGGAACAATAATCGCAGGACGGCACCCCCGAATCCTATTTAAATTCGAATCGAGAATCTCGATGTAATCGCAAAACGGTTAACGAAGTACGTCTTCCAGGTTCTTCTTTTAGAGCGCATAAAAATTCTCGATCGACGGTGGTGCGCGTTCGTTCGAGGAATATCTTCTCGGAAATTTCCTCGTGAAAAAGTCTCGTTAGAGAGAAACCCTTTCCGCCGGTTTCCAGTGAGAAAAAGGGAGACTGTAATTTTATTCCAAAGAGAGCGCGCGTGTCCGCGCTCTGAAGTGTACATTTTTGTTCCAAAATTTGTCGGTGAAAGACGCGGAAAGAGAGGCAAGTATTTCGACGCTGCATCTCCAAACATATGTATTATACGTTCCTTGTAACGCTTCAACCAAGAATTAACTGCAACTCATATCCCGTGAAACGACCGAAAAAGAAGAAGGGTGGTGGAATTCATCGTAGACGCGAATCTCGCTTCGTGCGCGAAAAGGTTAAGTCGTTCATCCATAATTTCCACTTAACCGCTGTATCCTTTTGCGATACTCGTAACTGCACCGGTAAGCCAGCAAACAGGGAACGGGAAAAGCGGAAGGGAAAAAAGAAGAGGGAAAAAAAGAGAAAAAAGAGAAAGAAAAAAAATGAACAAGATGAGATCGAAGGGAAATGGTAGCCGCGACCAAGCACGGACGATTCGTTTTCGCATCAACATCCACAAAGGTCTATATCGTCTTATTTGCGTTGAGAAGAACAATACGTTTGTCTGGACGAGGATGAGGCGACATCGCTCAGACAATGAAGAACGTCGATAATGATCGCGACGCATCTTAAGACCTCTCTCGTTAACGTTCCGCTGGTTCTTTCGCTTCTTGCAGGAAGCTCTCTGTACTTTCCTGAAGGAGCTCGCCACCCGGTCACCCATCCTCCTTTCACCCTCTGCCACCCTCCGATCCGCTGTCCTCTCTTACCGTTTCGCACTAATTGCGGACAATTCCAGACTTTAAATCTCTCGAATCTCGAAAGCCTTTAATCTCGACGGCCGAGCCTTAACGACGTCGCCGTGTTTCGTAGAGCGACAGTTTGAAATTTAAGCGCTCGAGGGGGCGGAACAGACACCCTTAATAAGGTTCCTCCATCGTCTCATCCTTCCTTCGCCTTCTTGGCTCTGTCTCCTTCTATCTAACTACCGGGGCTGTTCGGTTCGTCTTCCCCTCTTTCTTCGTCGTTCACCTGTCCTCACCTAGTGTGTGCTCCTGAGTGCGCACAGGCGAGAGCGTTAATGGAATATTTTAATGGTTAAGCAAACCTTTAATCAACCTTTGTTCGCCAAGAGTGCATAGTGCGAAATTAGAGATAAGTGGATAAGGTGTTCGCGGTGTCTTACCACTGGGACACGAATTCAAGGTTCTGTATAGATGTGATTCTGGTCGGGTTGAGTAATATGGTAGCTCGATAGATATTCCTTTACGCGTTTTCTTTGGTAAGTATTAATCATTAATGTTGCTTCGATTGTTTAATTTCGAGATACATACGGTTAAGATCAAAAGTTAAAAGTTAGAATAAAAATACTGTTAATTAGTCTAATAGAAGATCGTGGTAATTGTGAGAATATCTTAATACATTCGAAATAATGTAGAAAATCTCTGTTTAATCTTATACTTGTTTCAAATATAAATCTTCAATTTGTAATATTAATTCCAAATAATACAAAATACCTTAAATGGTAATAACTCCTACAATTTAGGCAACTATCCCCCCATCTATCGTACAAAAGTACAGGTACACAGACGAGTGTTGAAGGATCGAAAGAGATTGCGCGTAGCCCGGAATACGAGCTTTCCGTGGAACAGCGAAATTGCAGGTTGCGAGTCGGACTGACGCGCGAATCGATGCGAAACTAAATTCGAAATGTTCATCGGCAACACTCGTGGAAAGTTACTTCTCGAATGCGCGAGAAGTTACCCGTTCAAAACGAAACTCTGAAACTCACCCCCTCTATCTCTCTCTTCATCTGTCTCTACCAGTCAGGGGGATCGGAGGGTGCAAAAATGCTCGTTTTCAAATATGATATAATTATGCGAAATCGCGTAATTAAAGTTTCGAGGCCGTGTGCCATCTATCTTCCTCTATTTCCCTCTCTCGCCCCTTCGGCTCGGTTTATTTTTCCAATGGGATAACTCCACTGGTAAAACGAACGAACGAGAAGTATCGATCGAGCTTTATCGCGAGACGTCAAGCGGGAAGGTTGTTGTCGAAAAACAAAGCGACCGGATCCGGTGAACGCAAATAGCTTAATACTCTGTCTTGAAAATAAAAACGGGGAAACAGCGGACCGCGGGTCTGTGCGAGTGCTGTCAGTCACTGTGAAAATTATCGCTCAAGTATCCCCGTGGTTTGTACACGGATCCCTAGACAGTCTGAAGGGTTGCTCGCAGAGATGGCTGAGCCAACGACGGGAACGAGATACAAGGAGAAGGGACAGGTGCACCTTGTCCTTTCTCTCTCTTCAGTATCCCGGTTTCTCTTCGGTTACCACGTTCTCCTGATTATCTGGATAATACGAGACAACGTGACGGGCCTACGTACACATCCCGATGGGCACACCCCGGCTCGTTGAATAACTTATTCGTTGTGAATATAAACTCCGGGAAACTGATTCCTACTGCCGCGTTTACACTCTAAACTATCACTTATGGTTACGAGCACCCTCGTCACAGAACGGAAAGGACGTCTCACGTTGCAACCCTGTTTCAAACTTTCGCGCTTATCGCATCTATGTCGGTGACCGTTTCTCTCATTTTTTCGGGTCCGCTCGTATCATTGAATTTGTGAAATTCCTTTTGGTCCT
>SMSQ01014649.1:0-14749 GCA_019453375.1 Ctenoplectra terminalis
CAATGGTATTGAGTTCTAATTGTAGCACAGTTATTCTTGGCAAGCGCGGTTGTCTAAGCGTTAATGGTCAGAGCAGTTGCCCGAGAAGCGAAAGATCCGGGTTCGAGTCCCTGTCTAGGCAATCCGATCGGCCGACTCTTTTCCTCCTACAAATTCAGAAGTGAGACTGTGGGCCCTTCTGTCCTGATATTAGTTGTGTCCCGTTTGATAATGATTTGGCCGTGTGCGCCATAAAACGTGAAGATTGAATTTGGCTTTGTGCATGGCTGAAGGCCAGTGTATATTGAAGTGCTTTTACAGTGGTCGACTTAAAAATTAACTAAAACTATGTTTCCTCGGTTCTGTTAGATTATTTTCCGGGTAAAGGCCGAACCAATTGGAAACGGGGTCCCATCGTACTGGTGCGGTCGAAAACTTGAGACCTAGGTTTTACGAAGGATCTCTCTTTCACACACACACACACCAAGACATTCTCTATCTACATAGGAATAGGTATAAGAATATTATTTCATAAGGATGTGTAAGGACAGGAAGAAGATAGTAAAAGCGAAAGCAATAACGGACGAAAACCAAACCCAACGGACGGACGATGGGTCGGCGCATCACCATTGTTTATAGGAGTCCGAGGAAGGAAGGAAATGGAACTAACGAGGGTTTTCTGGGCTGAAAAAGGCAGTGTGGAAATGAGAGTCGAGCGTGTCGTTAAGTAGAGATTAGAGTCGAGAGAGTTGAATTGTATGGTTGATTATATGTTTATCCAGATCATTATAACTCACATAAACCTCGATCATAATTAATTAATTAAACTGTTTATGCGTCAGAGCGTCGAGGTTTGTCTTCGCGACGATTGACTGACGCGGATTCTGCCCTCAGAAATCGTATTCTGACTGGAACCCTTAATTTATGTTTAGTGGACTGTATTTTTGTGTGTTTGATGGTTGTATGTTTAATGCTTGTGTGTGTGTCTTTGAATGACTGATTGTGACTGTTTCTTGATTTTGACTGATGCTTGTTGCTGTCTAGATGTTGACTCCCATCTTGTGTTCTTGTTTGGTATGTCTAAATTTTCGTGTCTGTTGTGATTGGTTGGGTGTGTCTGGAGTGGGTGAATTCTGGGTCTATTGGATGATTTTTGTGTTATGGGTGTGTCTAGTGTAGCGAGGGTGGGAAAAATGTGAAGTAGTAGGAAAAGTTAGTGGGAAAATGTATAACTGTTTTTGTCTGTTGTTTTGTCAGCTAACGGCGTTCTGGTCCCTTGGCTTGGGTCAGGCGCGTCTGGTGTCCAGGTGGGACGTTTTTTCCCGGCGATTGCTTGTAAAGTACTTCGCCTTTTTACGGAACTGATTATTTATGGCGGAACGGCAATTTACGACTTAACATAAACTGTGGCGGGTGAAAGAAGGAAAGAAAAGAATAGGAAGGGCGTTTCGTTCAGGACCTACTAGTGAACTCGTTTGTAAGGCATTCTAACAGGACCGTACCTTAGACGCGGAGATGTTGAAGTTAGGAGAGGGATCGGTACAAGTACTAACTGTTCTCGAGGACCTGCGGGAAAGTCGGTGTTATGCATCCCTCTGGTGGCGGAGTGTAAGAGGACCGCCACAAAATCTTTTATATTTTACATCTAGTAAAACTCTATAACAGTTTCAATATGAATATTGTAGGGTGTTAGAAATAAGGAATGTGTGAGACGAGTGAATGTTTGGGCCAAGCTGAAAGAGGTATGAATGTTAGTTGTTCAAGTGCGTGCGGCCGGTCTCCTCGCGACGGGACGGCGCCGGTATCTTTAGGGAAACCGTGACTGCGAACAAAATGATTTCGATTGGTTGAAGGGATGCGAGGAAACAATGTTTGGAACCGAGTGATCGAACCGTGTGAACCAAGTGATTGGGAAAACCGTGTACGTGACTGGGAGAGTTTGGACTATAGATGCAAGGGCTGGAGTGCAAGGGAGAAAGGGTGCATGTGAGAGCAGAGGAAAGAATGAGAAGAGCGAATGATAAAAGTGTGAATGAGTTCAGCGACGGGGCAGTTGAAGTTAAGCGTAGGCAGCAGTTAAGAGTATACAGTGTGTTAGAGTTAGCGTCGGAAGGATTATTGTATTATATTTTACATTAAACTTTACAAATATACCAAAGTCTCATCCCACTTAATTATATCCCCACAATATTATGCGGAAAGTACGGGTGGCAGGTGAAAGTTCTAGCTTGAAGCCTGCGGACGTTAAAGTGTTAAAGTGTTTTATCCAAACTGCTGCATATCTCTTGATAGATTGGTCACTTTTCTCTACCTTCTTGTAGCTGTCGTGTGCGATATCCTATTAAATCGATATTTGCGTCCGTTTTCGGTACTTGATCCTTCAAGTCGAGATCCCTGCGTTCTCGCGGGATAAGTGGTAAGCAGACAGAAGTGGGATTGCGTGATAATGCGTCTGCATTTTTATTCGTTTTCCCAGATTTATGGACAATGTGGTACTCATACTCTAAGAGTCTGAGTTTCCACTTCATGGGTCCTGATGTTCGGTCCTTAACAGAGTGTAGCCAAACTAGCGGTCGGTGATCCGTTGCAAGGGTGAATTTGGTTCCGTAGATATAAGGCCTCGAGTACTTAACAGCGTAGACCATCGCCAAACAATCCTTTTCTGTAGCTGAATAGTTTCTCTCAGCTTTGTTTAGGCTGCGGGATGCGTAGGCTATCAGTGGATCGTTTCCTACTTCTCTTTGACTGAATGCGATGACATATCTGGATATGTAGGAATATTCGTCGATAAAGATGCAATGGCACCACCCGACGAGGAGCAATAAGAACTGTTTTTGTACTCGAGGGGAAAATAATATAATTAACTAATCAACTCTTCGCCACTCAATCGCACCATGCAAAGCGTTATTAAAAATTGAGGGGAAAATAATATAATTAACTGATGAATTCTTCGCCATTCAATCACACCATCCAAAGCGTCACCAACAATTGAGGGGACATAACATTATTTTGTGATGAACTCTTCACCACTCAATCGCACCATCCAAAGCATTACCAAAAATTGAGGGGAAATAATATTATTATCTGATGAACTCTTCATAACTCAATCGTACCATTCAAAGCGTCACCAACAATTGAGGGGAAATAACATTATTTTGTGATGAACTCTTTACCACTCAATCGCACCATCCAAAGCGTCACCAAAGATTGAGGATAAATAATGTAATTAACTAATGAACTCTTCGCTACTCAATCGCACCATTCAAAGCGTTATCAAAAATTGAGGGGAAAATAATATAATTAACTGATGAACTCTTCACCACTCAATCGCACCATCTAAAGCGCCACCAAAAATTGAGAGGAAATTAATATAATTAACCGATGAACTCTTCACCACCTAATTTATTAATACGAAAAGAAAACGAGAAAATAATGTACACCAAGTATCGACGGCGGTTCGAAAACGACTCATCCCGAGGGCGAAAATGTCAGCCCTTAAAAAGGCAAATCCCGAGACAGAAAAAGATATAAATAGAAAAAAATAGTTAGAGGAGGAGAAACTGGTTAACACTTGTAACCAAAGGATAACCAAGTCCTAGCAAAACCTTGAAGAAAAAATTAACGACTGGAATCACTAGAGAAACTCTAAAGGAAATATTGACGTGGAAAGCTCGAGAAAAGAAAAGAAGAGAAAGTGAAGAAACGTAACGTTCTGGTCGCCAAATGTGTACGAAAATGGCCAGACTCGCACGGAACCGTGAGAAACTAGAAACAGAAAAGAAAAAGAAAATTGCAGAAAGATAATATCGAAATAAGTCGCTGGCAGAGACGAGGTGGCTGTTTACGCACGCCACAGTACTAATTTGGGTATACTGGCCAAACACAATGAATCACTGGTTCTCACTCGCTCTAAAACCGGTATTCGGTACGCGTAGTCACAAAAAGGGAAAATAATTACTTGACTAATAAAGGTATTGAACAAAAGGATGCTCAAGTATCATTTCAGCAGGATAGATCTATTGTCGCGATGAAGGACTTATTAAAATCTGGATATTGCATCAGTATGGGACGCTGACAGTGCGCATCGCGTATTTGCTTGAAGTTTTGGTTCTGTTTTCTGTCCATTCCAATTTGATGCTTTTTCTTAACAAATTGATCAAATGTTTCGCTTCGATAATGAAATTAGGTATCAATTTTAGATAGTATCTTATAAATTTCAAGAACTGTTGAATGTTCTTCTAATTGGTGAGTATTGGAAACTCTTCAACTGATTTTTATTTCCTCTGGTCAGATTTTATCCTCTCTTCTGAAATGAAGTGACCGAGGTGTTTATTAGTCTGAAGCGATAATTCGTATTCTGGAAGGCGATTTAACAATTTAAGTCTTGATATTGTAGGAATGATCGGTTACAAACGGATAAGAAGTCGAATTAAACTCTCTTCGTAAAATTGTGATAATATTTAATACGAAATAATATGTAGTACATCAGCTATACTTTTAGCGATGAAGCGCAGTCCACCGATGCATCCAGATAAAGAGATCTATTCTCTGAAGTCCATGTTTTGTATTTAAAATCTTTTACAATTACCACTCGCGATAATAAAATCAGAAACAATTTATGATCGTAGAATATTAAGAATTAAATGTACATGTGAAATATTTGAGTTTAAGAAAGGATAATATTTTAATTATCATAAAAAAGAAAGAAACGAAGCCAAATTAAAATGGATAATTTGTATGTAATTCTACAAACTTGAAATGTAATATTTGATCAAAATTAAGGCATTCTCTTTGCAATCTATTATAAAATCTGTTATAAAATTATATACCTTAATAGAAACATCGTACAGTCATTATTTTTAGTATTCTGCGATGAATTTGTTGAATATCTACCTGTACGAAATTCAATATCTCGCGATGTTCCTACTTTTCATCAAAATCCATTAATTACGCTTCATAATTTATCAATTAATTCGCCCACTGTTGAAACTACCAATTTTACCATTTTTTCATATTTTTATTCTTCAAACCACGCATGAATCAGACGATCCATAATGACATTTGAAACCATGAACTTGGAAACTAGTGTCTGCCGCGAAACTAACAATGTTTCACATTTCACTTGTTCATATGTCATTTCACATTTTCATTTCCCCACTTCTGCCTTTGCGGTTCGCTCATTAATGTTCCGCTCGTTACCGTTGAAACTTTATCTTCATTATCTACTTTGTATAAATACATGTACTCCGGTGAAACAAAAATTGTTCCCGACAGAATAATTGACGCGGTGTCTGATGGTCGCATTTCGACTTCGTCAATTTTCAAGAAAATTATAATATTCGATCGATAAAGAAATCGAATTGTTTTCGTTCCACCATTGTTTGGTATACCATAATCTTTCTTTTCTGCATTTTGAAATGAACTTCGTGTAAAATAAGTTTTTGTAGATTGCATAAATAAATTATTAAAACGTTGACAAAATTGTGTATGTAGATTGTAACGGTATTTTAACCCTCGTCCAATAAATGTGGGACCGCTTTTGCCCTTTTATCTATTTATTCGTTACTATTTTCCTATTTACTTGTTACGCGATATTATTTTCCTAATTATTTAAAATATAATAAAATTTTTCATACAAGAGTTATTTAATTTTATGAGGGGAATTTATTAAAATATTCTAGTTTCTTTTTACATTGTTATTTAAAGGGGTGGTACTGCCAATGAAACTTTCTGAAAGGGAATTATACATTTTCATTGTTTCTAATTTATTATGCTTCCCAAGACAAATTCAATGATGTGTATAACCACTATTTTTATTAATAATTTATGGGCTATTTTCAACATCCGCGAGATGGTAAACGACTGTATACGACACGCTAGATAAATTACAATTGTGTATTTTTTGTTTTATTGCATTTTTTCAACTGTTCAGTTCTGGTATCGTTCAACAATTCGTTATTGATGTAATTAATTATGTAAGTAAAGAATGTCTTGGTGTGTGTGAGAGAAAAAGACCCCTAATAAAACCCAGGTCTTAAGTTTTCAGCCGCACCAATACGATGGAACCTCGTTTCAAATTGGTTCGACCTTTAGCCAGAAAATAATATAAAAGAGCCAAGGAAACATAGTTTTAGTTAGAATTGAAGAGTTATAGTTAGAGAGATAGAGTTTAACCCATTGACTGCCAGGCATATTTAAAGTCTCTTGTCCTAGGTGCCAAGGTTTTATTTTAAAGAATACCTGAAATTTTACAAAATATAATAATATTAAGTTACCGATATAATATTGTAATGGCATTTACAGTAATTTTTATTGAAAAAAACAACACTAATAATTCTTAACTCAAATGGCCATTTGCAATTAATCTAAAAGTGCAGCACACACTACGAGATATCTCGTAGCTGGCAGTTTTGGTACACACGCTTACTACGGGATATCTCGTAGTTGGCAGTCAATGGGTTAAGTCAACCACTGTAAAAAGCATTTCAAATACACTCTACTATTCCTACAACTATAATTTTAGTAGAGAAATTAGTTCTCAGGTACATATTACGAAAATGTTATCACGGATCACAAATGACCCAGCAATTCGTTACCGATTTAATTAACTATAATTTTGGCAGAGAAATTAGTTCTCAGATACATATTACGAAAATGTTATCACGGATCACAAATGACCCAGCAATTCGTTACCGATTTAATTAACTATAATTTTGCAAAGAAAATAGTTCTCAGATACATATAACGAGAATCTTATCACGGATCATAAATGACTCAGCATCAGCTTCTCGAGTCACTCCTAAACAGTCGTTCGAGGATCAACTGAGTTCGCTAACGTTTGACGGAGCCGTTATTCAAATTTAAACAACTAAATTCAATAGAACTATCCGAACGACCTAATATATTAATTCTTACCGTGCCGAACATCGTTGCTGACATCAGAATGCAAGCAGAATAACAGAGCCGAAAACACCGGCAGGATTCCCCTTATGAAACTTCCGTACAATCCCACGGCATAAATAATTCGCGCGTCGGCGGTCGCGATATCAAGCGAGAGACAAAATTCAAGGGTCGCTTCATCGTTCATATTTGCCTCGTTCGGGTTCCTTCTGAGGAAACAAAGGCGCGTCTAATTAACACGCTTGAGACAGAAACGGGACCTTTCTCGTTTCACGTGGCTGCTCTGAATGCAGACCCGACTCAACGCCGCAAAAGGGTGCGGATGGTCGAAGAGATGGAAGCCAGTTCGAGGTAAAAGTAGCGGGCCGATAGCCACTGTAACGACTCAGACAAACCTCGGTAATTAGCGGCATCCCCTGGAACCCCTAAAACACTGACACATGCGTTGCTTTCTTTCCTTTGGCTCCTTGTTTCAGAAAGACTCGGACCTGGACTGGAACCGTGTTCGATCACCCGTAGAGGTGCACACTTTTGTCGGAGTAATTACAGTGACTTGTTCGACAGAACAGAGATTTGTTATTGCTCTGGTTCGTCTAAAAATTAATTACTACCTTTTTTTTAAGATACACTTAGTTTTTCGAAACAGAGTCTTTAAAAGTGGAACTAACGATGATTGAGGTATAGGGTAAACTGAGGCGAATCGGACCAAGATAACAATTTAGTCGAAAGGAAGATTTTGAAGTTTAAAAAAGTTTTTTATTATCAGTGTTGAAACTGGAAACGTATTAACCCCTTGGCTTACGATTTCTTCGATCTTCATACATACTAGCGATAGTTATTCACGTCTTTGACACTCTGTCAATCGCAAAGTATCGAAATATTACACGTATTTTGTATTTGTTAATTTTCAATATTGTAAATTTAAATTACGGTTAAAGCTAAAATTGAACTTTATCATAAATATTGTGTGTTTTTATTGTGTTTTATCTAGAATCGGCGCCACGAGTGTGACTCGTGGTTATAGGGAAAAGGGTTAATTACGAATTTATAACAGAAGGTTAACCTTAATTTTGACTATTATTTTTTACTATCAAAAGAAAATGATCCCATACCCTACCTATTTCTACTAAAAGATTTTAAATAATAGGTATTTGAAAAAAAATATATAAGATACAACAGAAATAAATTTGTATTTATGATCGTTATAGAAGAATACTTTCGAGCCAAATTTCTGTAACTCGACAAATGTGTAACTAGCCCAATCATTGGATTAGTTGTAATAAAAAAAGATTGAAAGCTGTAAAGAAAACATGCTAGACCAATAATGATCTGAAACTAACATGAAACTATTATTATTTGATAATAAAAAAAAGCTAATTCAAAATATAAGCGACATATGGAATTCGCAACATTATGAAATTAATCGGCCAATGACAAATATCTTTATAATTTAAAGTACTACCATGAACAAAACAAAAACGCGAAAATTATTATCACAACGTTAATAACAAATTACTCCAGCATTATTCTCGAAGCAAATAAACTTTAATTCGTAATAAAAAATTCAAAAGAACGACTGAAAGCAACCACTATCAGTATTTTTCCGTAACACTAATTAAAAACACGAAATTTTCATTTATTCACAACTCTGATTTAAAATCGTACTCTGGAACCATTCCCGACTCTGATTCAAACCACGATCTAGTACATTTTCGCACCTCTAATTCAAACCGTGATCAGTTATTCGCAACGCTAAATAAAAATCCGTAAGTTTACAAGGAAAGGCTTGCTGCAGCTGAAAAGAAAATCTACACATGTAAGCGAGCACAGTGACAAAGTAGTAACAAGAATGATCCACCATTTGAAAGGATGCTTTCGAATCCTTTTAAATGGCGAACCATTGGTAGTCCTCTTCGGCGTGTAGCTTCTTCTTTTCTTCGGGTGCCGTGCCTGCTGAAACTTAAATCTAAGCTCGAGATTCCCTGATAACGGAAACCAAAGAATAACTTATAAAGGTGAACCAAAAAAGTAACATCGCGGAACCTGTATGGAACACGCGTGGACGACCAACGATCGTAGGAATCATTGTCCGTGCACACGTGCAGAACCCCGAGCAAGAAAACGTTCGTTTCGGGACCTAACTCGCGACCACGACCGCGATGGCGACACAAGTCGCCAAATTCGAAAAATCAACCTGGTAAAATCGAAGGCAAATGGCATTCCTCATTCGCGCCGATATTCACCGCTGATTAACCCTTTCAGCGCTATGAACCCATATATGCGTTCTCACACAACCATTCGATTTTGGCTACGAACCCATATATGCGTCCTCAGACAACCACTCGATTTTGGCTATGAACCCATATATGCGTTCTCACACAACCGTTCAGTTTAGGTTATGAACGCATAATATGCATAATTTACTTCAGTTACAATCAATATACCTTGCAATGAAAATTCAGTCTTTTTCGTACGGAGTGGGCAGTCCACGGCGCACGCTTAACGTCGGACAACTCAACGCTGAAAGGGTTAATCAAATTATATTTCCTGAAACAGGTTGGTCACGCGAAAACGAGCCTACCCGATCAGAGACTGTGACCACCCTGCCCGGCCCTACCTACTTATAATTAATAATCACACCAGAAAGTATGCTACCTATCCTACTCCTTCCTGTATATAAAAAATTGTAAAACAAGCACACCAACACACACATTCCACGGTTCTCACACAAAAATCCGGGTGCATAAGCCTAAACTAGAGAGAACGTCCCGGGACGCCTCCGACACCCGAGTTTCAACATACAACCTTGCACGCTCTAATGTACGTACCATTCTACTGAAATCGGCTGACAAAGACTAGCGACCATTGCGTATAACGCGGAAAAACACTATCTTTATTTTAAACTGAACTATTTTTAATTGAGAACTTGACTACATAAATGGTACCAGATTTGGTACCATTTTATTGTAGTTTAATGGTAAGTCCAATTAAGGAATCGACTTTGGTGTAGTTACTGTATTATTTGTATAGATATTCATCATTCTAGCATAGAAATATGGACATTCTAATTTTTTTTACATATAAAGAATATCTGCAGTAATTAATTTTAATTAATTAAACAATTGATATTAAAGAAACGCGATGTACAAGAAGTCCTAACCATATTTAATAAATAAAACACAATGAAAGCATAAAAAATGTTACTACTCATGAGTATAATGTATACGCATGGTCACCATGCTCGAAAAAGATCTACATAATACAACCAGTCACTTGTGCCGATCCACAAGTCATCCAGTCAAGGGGAAATCATCCTGTCAAGGGGAAGTCATCCTGTCAAGGGAAAGTCATCTATTAACATAAAAAATAATTCTTCTAAATAACATAATTTGATTTGAAAATAAGAATATATGGAAATAAACTTCAAAATTTTATATACATAAATTATTTCGAAATGATATATTTTCCAAATATTTATTATTTTAAGTAATAGTACAAAATAATAAATATTAAAATAATTAATTTCTCAAATATATTATTACATAAGTAATGTTAAGTAAAATAAAGTAACAGTGCAAAAAATAAATAAAATAAAAAGTTCGTTTAAGTAATTGTGTAAAAGAAAGATTATTTTGATAATGCTCATACCTACTGATAACTAGGGGAAGACGTCCCGAAGTCATCAGTCGTTAAACCCATGGATGGAAATGGAAGCTCTGAAAATCTTTAACGAAACATAGAATATTATAATTCGTCCCTAAAGTTATGGGAATGATAATTTGGAAATTTTTAAATAGCGGATATTTAAATTTTAATATGTTTGAATTAATTTGGAGATTTGGTAATAATCAAGATTAAAATTTTCAGTATTTCTTGAAATTCTCAATAAAAAAATAGAAAAAAAAAATTGAAATGAAATTAATTCAAGTAAAAATACAAAGAAACTTACAATGTTGGCGTCCAAAGCCCCGCTAGAATCCTTCCATGCATCTTAGGTTGCCAACCGAACAGTCTGTAACAAATAAAAAATACAAACTTAAAGTAAATCTGTCCGAACAAAGTCCAAGTATACCCCAAACCCAATCCAAGCTGCGTTATGAACTCAATATCTATGCCATGAACTTGAAATATTAAGTAATATTTAACAATCGAGTCAATGAACAACAAGAAACCCCAAAATTATTAAATTTATTCTCGCGATACGTATAGATTGTTAATTGTAAGCGTAACAACACGAACAGTGATATATAATACGTAATAATTGTCGAAAATATAAATTATATTTATATTAAATTAAAATATAAATTATAAATTATAATTATATTATAATTATAAATAGTAAGATAGCGATGAAATCAAGTTGAGCAAGGTTACGAACCTCGATTCGCGAGACACGTCCTCTCCCTACGCCGTCATCCAAGGAAATGACGACGCGTGCGCGACTTCATGCACAGTGGGGGGGATCGCTCACACCCGAGCATGTCGCGTGGAAGTTTTAAGAAATTTTTCACTCTTTCGGTGTTAGCTGAATAGAATATTTTTTTATTTACACGTGTTAAGAATTCCAAAAAATTTCTTTTAGTTGGAAACTAAAACATTCAATGCGAATGTTTTCATAATAGTTTTAAATAAAATTTATTAAATCGTTAAATTGTGTTATCGTTGGTGAAATTGATTGGTTCATTTTAGTCGTATCCTGTGTGATTGTTAATAAATTATTCTACCGTAATAAAAATATTCTCGAAGCCTATTTTTTATATAGCCTATTTTTTACAATAATTAATTGTAAAATATGTATAAATTATTTAGTTAAATGCATACCCAAATTTAGACAATATATTTGTAACAATCGTAAATAATTAACTATTGCGAAAAAAAATGTTTATAAAATCTATATCTGTGGGTTATATCATATAAATAATCAAATTTTTCATTAACTCATAATTAATTCGGTCGTGTACATGAAGGGTTGATGAACTCATATTGAGAAGTACTATCAAGTGATCTGAGATATTTAAGGTTTATTGTAAGCGTCTCGAATTACGTATAAAGTTATTAGCGACCACGTCTCCTAGAATACTAAAAATCTGTACAAATAAAAAAAAATTAAATATTATAGAAAGAACAAAGTAATCTTTAGTAATACAACGAATCAAGTAGACTAACAGACTTTAGCAAAGTGAGACATGTTTCCAATATGCACTTAATTTATTCCTAACTTTATGTATAAATAATAAATGTGTAAGCTTATTATATGATCTCAAAAATCATCTCATTATATTTTATAGTAAAATCATCTTCGGTGTAACGGCTTAAGAATGTTTTATATTAAACTGTGAATTCTCACGATTGGTTAAATTCATAGATGCGGCATAAGAGAAATAATATGACAATATTTTTAATAACCATATCAATATTGTCATATCATTCTTTCTCTGATGTACAAAACTAACATTGCTCCTAAAATACATACTCTTTTAGAGTATGTATCCGTAATGTAGGCATAGTAGTTTATTTAAAATGTTTCTCACAACGGTTAACTAAAAACTAACTCAAAACTATATTCTCTCCGTTCTTTTTTATTTTATTTTATTTTATTCTTTTGCTCTGTACCAAGACCGAACCAATTAGAAACCACGTTTCATCGTATTGATGCGGCGGAAAACTTAAAATCCTGCGATACCTTAATTTTATGAGGAATAGTCGAAAGGAGTCTCTCTCTCTCTCGCTCACACACACACGCGTACACATACACACACACCGCACCGCACGCATATGTACACACATACATTCTCTCCCTACAGTAACAAAAGTATAACAAACCTACATAAATCATCTCCTACTTGCAATTAGTTTTTTTTAAGTTATTCCACTCATAAGCTTCTGTACAAAATAAGCTGTTATTTGGTAGCATGGAAATGGTTAACTGCAATTACGAATTTCTGATAAACAAGCTGAAAATGGAAGATAACCGCCGATTATCGCGTAGTCGAGGGTATCATCACGATATTAGATATTGTTATAAATTAACTTCAGATCCATAACTACATGCAATCACGTAAATATATATGTATGTATATCTTTGTTTCCAATATAAGATTATAAAAGTAACAGTTATTTAACCATTTAATAAATGGAAGCTTCTTAAAGCATATGAAGAACGCAACGTCAAAAACGAAAAATCCAATGAAACGAAATTATATTTCCTATCCTTGTTGCGTATAATAATTTTAAGCACGTCCTTTAAACTGGGTTCAAACCTTTATCATCTTATAACTACTTTCATTTCACGAAGACTAAAAGAAAATATACAAAAAGCAATCTTTTCTCGCAGTAATTAATTGTATACATACGTGACATAATCTCTACACAAATTTCATTTTATCGAACGTCGAATAATTGTACCGCGTTTCGTTAATTAAATTACCATCGATCGACTTCAAAAGAACTGCGGAACTCGTTTCCTTGCTCTACTTTGCGTTCGTTGTATCTGACGTTAAAAGCGTGATTGTTAAATTTATAAACGTTTCATTTTCATCGAGTATCGATACCATAGGAAATGGTGTTTTCTTTTTACATTATACGCTTCTAAATCATCGCGTTGCACAATTGAAGCAAATCCGTATAATAAAAATAATGTTAACGGAACGTTATAAATATCCATAATTGACACATCCTGACGGAAATTACTTTCACACGACTCTCAACAAAATGGAGAACGCCGCATCGAGTGTAACCTAACCTCCGTTGTCGGTAACGTACGAGAACCGTTCTAATTAGTCGAATTACGTCGAGACACACAGTATCTGCGGACCGTAATTAGAATTTTATTATCAGGATCTTCGAGGCGCATAAATCACGACTGGTACGCGATCGATGTTTCAGGGGGCCAGCGTCGAATGTCGAGGTTGCGTAATTTGTGGCTAACGAAATGCCAAAGCGCCGAGCGTTAGGAACAGGGCTCACTCCGAAACGTAGATTAATTTCCTGATTAAGCCGACCGACTCCGTTCTGACGTCGTTCCTTCACCGTTTCCCTTTTCACGATCCTTATCAAGCTCGATCGCGAGCTGGGAATTCCTGCGAGTACGCCAAACAAGAAAAATGATAACGAATGACTTAATTAGCGGCATCGTAATCAACGCCGGGCTTATTGAGAAGCGATTCATTACCGTCCCTTTGATATAACAACGTGTGAGCGTATTTTTGCCGGCCATCGTTGCGTCCTGCGTACCTGTTGGAGTTTTATAAATCTCTTTATGACGACAGGAATTTGCATTTATGTTAACAGGGTAATATACAATGCATTTTATGGCAAATTTTGTGATCATATTTATGAAATATAGCAGCTGTATGTTGTGATATTATATAGGAGTATGTTATAATTATGTGTACGTATTATGTAAGGGTGACTGGGGTTTGAAGTAACATGGAGGAGGGTCGCGCAGTACTGGCCACTCTAAGTTTTTGTTTTATATTTTCGAAAACTGTTGGTAGAAATGAAATTTGGAAAAAGGAATTTGTAGTACAGATGGTGGTTAATGAAGAAAGGGACACATCGTTTTTTCTTAATTTTTATCGCAAACATTGATAATTCGTAGGAATGAAAAAGTTGTAATTTGCTATGAAAGAAAAATTGTCGTCCGATACCGGTCACTTTGTAGATTTTAAGGTCTAATTAATGATGATAGTAAAAAATATTTAAGAATAGAATGGAACTTTTATTTAGGCACGTTTACAAATATTACAGGTAAAATGATTTTTTCTTAATTTGTGTACTCGACCTTAACTTTGACTACTTTTGGTTTCTAGTAGTATTTGAATCCTGCATTTATATTATTTTGTATCAATTTTATTATTTTATTTTATTT
>SMSQ01014660.1:0-46761 GCA_019453375.1 Ctenoplectra terminalis
ATTGTAAAAGCTCTTGATCAATTTAACTACATACCCTCGTGCGAGTTGGACATAGTGATCGTGCCTCCAACTTCACGACGCCACGTGACGCTTGGCTCTGGAGTACCGGTCGCGGCGCACCGTAACGTCACATTGCTCCCCTCCAGCACCACCATGTCCGTGCTGGTGGAATCGTCCAGGATATCCGGTGGTACTGAAACAATGACCACATTGGAATGATACTAACCCGCCTCCCTCGTGTACAGAGCGTACACCTGTACGCTCGAGCGCCACGCCATTCGCTTGGATAGATGGCTATCTGGTCGGCATCGGCACCGATCTACCGATGTTCCGTTGTCGCGTTCGCAAATATTCTGCCCCAACCGCACCACGGGGGAGCACGCTGACCCAGCCATAGGCGAATCGAGCCTTGCTCGGTTGTTCTGCGTACGACAATCCGATCGTAAAACCGAGAATCGCTCGGTTGATCGCGAATGCGCTCGAACAGCGTGGCGCTACGACGTGCACGACCCGCTGTTCTGCGTCCCTGTTGTGGCGACGCGCTTCAAGGTACTTTCGATCACTTGGGACGCTTCGTGAAATTCGACTCTTTTTTTTTGGAACGGTGTTTGGAATGACAAGCTCGGAGAATGGAGCGATCCTTCAGGCTTTCCCTTTTATTGGGTTCGGGTTCGAATGGTATTGGATGAAGCTTTGATACTGGATGTTTCTGGGATAGGTGGGATGAATGTGTTATTGCGTGGGCTTTGTAAAGGGAGGAGTCGGTGTTAAATTGTTCCTTGGAAATGGTTGTACAAATGGTGACAGTTTCTCGTTAATGACTAGTTAACAAGGACGAATTTGATAATTTCGGAAAGGAAATAGTTGAAATCATCTTTGGAATCAGTTTGGGACACTCTGTATATAAATGTAGTAAATTAGTAGTTTAACGCTACAATTACCGGCGATTAAAGTAGACTTGTTTGTATCGAAGAAATCAAAATTATAGATATTTGAAAAAGTATCTATAATAAGGGTAACAATTCTTTGTATATATTTTTTACAAAAAGTCATAAAAAATCCCCTAAAATATATCATTGTAAATTTATTCAATTTTTATAAGAAATTACGAAGTTCGTTAATTCTAGTGTTAAATGAATATTTATTAATTTATCGATACTATTACAATTAATTATTATTAATTATTATTATAATTAATTAAACCCTCAAATTTCTAACAACTCCGTAACATTAAGCAAAAGTATTTTGTAAATATAAATTTTGATGCGCGTACGATGTAAAATTAGAATTGAGTCGTTACCATAATCTATGTTAAACACTTTAAAAATGAGACCCATTTATATTAAGACTTTCTCAATGGTTATAAATATTAATAGTCTCGAATAATATTTAATACGATCCGGAATTTTATGTGAATAAATTGCTCGACAATTTCTAAAGGAAAGAATTAAATGGCTATTATCGCCGCTCTGCTGTCTCGATTTCCTTCCTCCCTTGACGTAAGCGAGGCGAAGGGGCCGCGACGAGCCTTTGTTTTATGGCATTGATTCGCGATAATTGGCCACGCTCGGGGACTTTAATCGTCATTTCAATCGTAGAAGGGAGAGTGTTTTGTTTTGCACGAGCTGGAAATTAAATGGCATATCGTGGAGCACGAAGATAACCACGCTCTTCAATTCACTGGAGGTTATAATTTCAATTTGAACCGGCAAGGCGAGAAGTTTTGTCAATTAAGGCGATATAAATCTTCTACGGCTTCGCGTTTCAATCCTGACATTTGTAGCTTATAAATATATCTGTAATCCCGTTTATCGAGGCATCGATGAAAGAGATGGAAATTTATTATTTGCCGAATAAAATAAAAGAATTTATTCTGTCGTTTTTGTGTCGAGCGTTCTATTTTACTATCCGATAAATATTGTTTTCATAAAGCAGCATTAATATCCGCGAGAACGTTGTGCATCAAACCAATGTTTCGATATAATTGCTACTGCAATCTTGAAAAGAACCATTTATGTTCGTTAATTGTACACTGGCATTGATCACAAAAATATGAAACTGTTCCGTTTCAAAAGCTTTCAAAAATTGCTAGCTTGTTACGTGTATAAATGGTTAGTTCTGTTACAGGCAAAACTGTTTTTCGTTTTCAACTGTTTCGTGTTTATACCGCAGTGTGCTTGTTCGTTTACTATGTAGGTTTTGTATTTGGGAATCATTTTGGTATAAAATATAGGAAAAATTAGAAAAAAAATTCGTTAGAGCGTAGAAAATCGTTTTAAAAAATTTAATACGAAATTAATTTAATAAGTCGCATATGAGATAACTAAAGATGCTTAAAAATGATAAATACAAATATTAAAAATAACTAAAAATGATAATTTAAAGTATTAAATTAAGAATTTTTTAAATACTAAATGTTGGTAATCATATTATGGAATGAAAATTTTTAGGATGATGTTAAGAAAATATATCGAATAAAGAGAAAAAAGTTTTTAAGAATAATTCCGATATGGAAAAATGTTAGAACATCTACTACGTGAAAATTTAAACGAATCAAATTTTGCTGGTTACAAATTTAGATTAAGCGAATTGTTTGTAGAGCAATCAGGTATTCTATCGATTTAAATTCAATGCCTTTGAAAGAACAAAGAAAACTCTCATAGTATTCCAAAACCGAAGTGAATATTGTATTCATTGACGATTTTTGTATTCCGCGAACAATTTACTGGTTTACAAAACCGTGAATGTTTTCGAATACTCGATCGAGACCATTAAAAGGTTTGTAAAGTTATAGTAACTTTAGAAATCTCAGAAATATTGAAAACATTTAAAATTCTAAACTCAAGATCCGATAATCTTTAATATTTATTACCGAAATAAAACACCGATATAAAAATCATGAAATGTTTTTAATAAGATAAAAATATTAAAATATTTGAAACGCTGATATAAAAATGATTAAAAATCATAAACAAAAAAATAATGCTAAAATGAAATTAGAATATTCTCTTGATATATCTTTCCGTATTATTATTACAACAATAATTACGCATTTTGATTTTTCCTTAAGAATTGCGTGCTACGAAGACGGATAAATAATGGAGAACGTTATTGTAAGAGAAAACTCGGATACATTACTTAAAGTTTAGAATTTCGAGTTCAAACTTTTTACTTCTTCCGTCCTCAACTACAACCAGACGTGTCATATCCGAAGAGCTTTTGAAGAACAAGGTAAAAATTAGTTTTTAACGATCCTTAGAAACCCATATACCTGACAAACGATTCGAAGTCCGAAAGAAACTTTAAGGCAGACACAGATGCTATTGCAACTGCTTTAGAAAACGAGTTCTACGCCTGCACCGGATAGGATATTATATCTTGTAGAATCAGCGGTCTGTTAATCAATTGAGAATTAAAAAAAAAGAAAACAAAGAAGAAAAAAACTATGTAGGTTTCGAACAAAATAAATCAACTCGTAAAAGTATCGTTCAAAGAGTCTTTAACTTTAAACGTAAAAAGGTTTACGGGCATTGATTGGATCATTTTGATGGATACATTGAAATACAAATTTTTTGTAATATCATTAGTTCGGTTTACTTCAAATTAATAGATTTTTATAAACAGAAATTTATTTACTCAATTTTTCTATACAAATTTTATTTTGAGTTTATATTTTTCTCACGCATGATTGTTAAACTTGAGCACGAAATTTGAACTGCGTCAAATTGACGGGTTCCCGTAAATCTAGTGTTGAAGTGTATACAAATCTGGAATAATTAAATTAGCCAATTATTACTCGTCGCTGTACATTTATAGAATATTTAAAAATACAAAGTCGCGCGAAATCTACGTGATATGAAAGAATATACGAAATATCCAACCTATAATGCTTTTTATAATGCGCTTTTTATAAATAAAGGTGAAATAATACTCTGCAGAGATTCTACTTTTTCCACGGTGTTCTCAAAAATATGAATCTGCATAAAAATCCACAGTCTATTCATAAGCTTTTATTAACCATATCCCTGTTTGTCATAAAGAAGATCACCATCGAGACTAACCCTTTCTGCGAAGCTCGCTATCCTGTTCCCACCTCGAGGTCCGGAAGACGTGTTCGGGAGGTAAAGTAACTCGAGAAGGAACTTTTCACAAGGAGAAGTCTTCGAGCGTAACGCAAACTTTTCAACCAGGTCTCTCGCACTTGCGCAACTTGTTACCCTGATTAGAGTGATAGGTAGTTTTACACACAGACGAAAACGAACCGAATTTCCGACATATTGAATATTAAACGATCATAAAGTCAAATAAACAAGCAGCGAGACGTATCATGTTTATCACCGGTTGAAAGTTTCGGTATCGCTCGCCTCGTTACGCTAATATTGAATCGTCTACTAATTTTCTTATTTCTTTCGGACGATTCCCTGACTTGGATCTGAAAGCTAAGCTACAGATATTTATGCAAATATTATATAATATTATATAAATAATCATCCCATAAATGATACACGAATTTTTTATTTTCTTCGAAAGGAGTAAAATGAAATAATGAAATTTTTTTTTTGTTTCTCGGAAAGTTTTGTATTAATTCGTTAACTTTGTTTTATTTTTATTTTATTACACTGCCCCCTTATTTCGTTTCGGATTTTTTAAAATACCTTTTTTGGGAATTATTTAAGGGATGACCTAATGTGAAATGAAAACGGAAAAGCAATATAATTTGAAGCTTTTATAACATTTTATTAGATGGAGGAGGTATTGAAGAATGTGTGGAATAAAATATTACGTTTCAAATTGAGTTATTTCTATAATTCGTATTGAGAAACATTATCAAATGATCTGAAGAAAAATATACAGTTCCATTTAGAAGAAAATACGAACTTAACCTTCGTATCTCATTATAAAATAAAATAAAAATAGAAAAAAGTTTGCTTTCATCAAAATATGTGTCACCATGTACCACACAATTTTTACGAATAATTTTTTTCTACCTACAACACCTTATAAAATAAAGGACTGTTCAGAATTACCGCGGACACCCTGTAGGGTAGACCGAGACGAATCGGATCGAAATAAGAATTCAGTCGAAAGATTTCCAAGTTCAGGAAAGTTTTTTATCTTTAACGTTCAAATTAAATGGATATTAATTACGAATTCATAATAAAAAGTTAAGTTTCTATATTTTTGCTATTATTTTTCCACTATCGAACTGAAAATTATCCGATTCGCTTCAATCTACCCTACATCCTTAGAAAATGAAGAAATACCGCTAAGATATAAAAATGTATCTTTTTTTCTTTTATTTTACATGCTGTTTATTTTGTTACACGCTCCGAACTTGTTCATTCGAGTGATCCAAAGAATTCGAGAAGCGCTGCTCTATACAACAATATTATTTATTCAACGTGCGATTGACACCATCAATAGAGAGAGAGAAAATTATTATTGACGGAACGAACAGTGTTAGTGAAAGTAATGCGTCCACTCGAATAACAAATTTTCCTGAAGAATCAAGTAAACGCGAAACCATCAAGCAGAAAAGCAATTCCACCGTGGCAGAACTGGTCATAGAGAAAAATATCAAGCGACGCGTGGTGCAATTCATTTCGCGCTCCGGCTACGTCGGGCGCAAACGGAGCGACAAAAAACCGTCGTATCCGCAGATAGTATATTTATTGATACGGCGAAACAATCGCGTCGAATTTATTATTTCGCACGTGTTCGCGCGACAGCGTGCTGTAGTTCTCCTTTTGCGCGATTTTTTCTTTTTTTTTTTTTTTTGTGCCCCCAGCAACCCCTTTCCAGTCATAGTATGCGTGAAGCATGCGTTCAATCCACAGGGTCAACAAGTTATTTTAAAGCTGTTTACAGACTCGCGTTGTGGACCATGTGTATCTATTTTCTAATCTTCCGCTTGGAAATATCTTTATTATTAATCAAAATTATCCTCCAATTTTTTGATAATTCTTTCACCTCTTTTTTTACGGTGCAAAAATTAATTTGGATCCAAATGATCGCATAGATGAGGTATTAATTTATGGCGGAGTCTGTTTAATATAATTTTAGAGATAAATATTTTTTGTTAGACCCAGATGCTTGGGAATCTAATTAAATATTCACGTGACTGTGAATATTCATATTTAAAATTGAAATAATTGTTCTAAAATTCGTGTTAATTAATTAATTCGATTACGAGTGCTTTGAAGATGAATATTTATAATTATTGTTATATTAATTGTTTATGGTCTGAATAACAAGTCGCATAATTTATATATCGTGTGTATGTAGTAATATAACTTATCGATTAAACTAAATACCTCGCGATACGATAATTAGCGAGAGGAAAAAAACTTGTTAATGAAAGTTTTAACAACTTGTGTTCCGTGCAATATTCGTATAATTAATTCCTCGGCGTATTCCAAATTTGAACCACCAACTTTCTACGAGGATATTAATATTATTATTATATGTAGTTCCGTTTGCTTTGAAAATATTACAGTTTCATACGCGTGCTCGTAATAATTGCGTGGTTATTACATTTAAATACTTGGTCGGATAATATATTTCGTACCGCGTAATAGTTTACGATTTAAAATAATATTTTCAAAATTAGAAACAATCAAATACATTTGTCGCGATAACACCGGTAGTTAGAAACTGTTTATCCTTTAACACAGGGCTGTACAAAATTTGATCCGTAAAATTACTTTCATGAAATTCGATTTAACAGCGTTCTAATTAATCTTTTAATCTTTTAATTAAGAAAAAGAAAAAAAAAGAAACATCGAACTTCCTAAGTGACTCCCGTTCGCTGATATCAACCACTCAATCAAGGCTCGTTCCCAGAAGCTTAAGTTAATTCCAACTTAATTCCAATGAAACTATATTTAACAATTCTATCTACACGCTTCACAAAAAAAAAAAAAAAAAAAACAAAAAAACCTCGAATCCACCATTATCTGACCAACGTATCACATTCACCCTACAAAAGACCCAGAAACCTTCGAAAGCCCACTCGAAACGAGCCCTGTTACCCGACAATATAATCACAAAACTCGCGGGTTCAGGCTAAACGTCCGACCAATCGAACACGAAAGTGAGAACAGGCAATTTCACAGTGTGTAGCGGCCAAGTAGGTAGTAACGTGGCCACGATAAAGGAAGGAATTTAACGAGGGTTATTCGCGATAAGCTTAAGAGCTTTACGTCCGGGGGCGCTGGGCCGCAGCGTCGCCGTGCCCTGGAAATTATGTTTCGCGGCACGCTTAAAGGGCCACGCTTCGGCTTGTCCATCGGCTAATGGAATTTCGGGAATTCCATTCGAAAGTTAATGGCGTGTTTGTGTCCGGAACATTGTCACGGGAGGTATTTAATTACTCGCAGAAACGGTCTGCTAACTTATTTACCAGCGTCCAGGCTCTACTGCTCGGGGCAGCAACAACACTCGTAGTTCCATGCAAATATAATCTTGCCGCGTTTACGAATTCATCAGCATCCATGAACCGTCCAGCTGGCACGAATCGTCGAATTATGCAAACCGTGGAACGACAACAGGCTCCACACGCTTCTTTCGGTTCGAGCGAGAAAAATTCCGCTCGATCAAACCGAAGAATGATAGACCGGTTGCAGCCACTGCCAACGCCACCGTTTCCTCCCATTCTCACGCCTCGCGTAACAGTGGCGATCGTCGAAACCGATAAAGAAGAAATTTAACGAGGGGTTGCGAGTAGGTTAAGCCATACGCTTCCAGCACGCGTTCTGTCGTGCTCAGCGACTGGTAAATGGGCTTCTTGCAGGCCGGAGAGAGGCCGGCCAGTTATTAGGGCGAGGAGGCACGAGTCGCCAGGAAGGTGTTTAATAGCCCACCAAGAGTACAATCGCCCTCGAAGGTTTTGGTACGCGGTGTGCACTTTACATACATTTGCATCCCACCGGCGCAAATCCGACATCAATCTAGAAGCGGCTATGCAACGTGACGGTGCCCCGAGGTGTCTCTATCTTGGCGTACCGACTCTTTCCACAGGCCACCCTTGATTATACTGTTCTGGATGCACGTTGCGGGCTAAACGCTTCCTTTGGAATCGCTTTTTTTTTCTTCTTCTTCTTTCTTTCTTCGTGGTTGCTTCGGTCTCGGAAAAATTTGCAAGGAACTTTGCTGATCGGGGACAGATCTTGACACTTTGGCTTGTAGATGACGTTATAGGTCTGTACGGTGGGTGATTGCTTGGATTTATAGTCGGGAGCTCATTTGCAACCTCGGCAACATCAGTCATGGTTAGTGTTAAATGGTCTCTGTGCACATTAGAATTGTAATTTATGAGGATGCAGATGTGTGTACGTGGATCTCGGATCTCTTCCGTTGGTTCTTTTTTTTTTTTTTTTTCTTTTTCGACGGAATAATAAATCAACTTAATTGCTTCTGAATAAGCAAACCATGATTTATTGCTTCGCATCGTTGATTACATTCAGTTCTCTTTTGTTGTCCAGTTTGTGTGGAAATTGGTTTATTTGTTCTATCGAACCGTGTTGTAAACAATGTCGTTTGTTATGCATACTTGTGTAACGAAGAAAGTCATTTGGGTTTAAAGCGATCGTGAAAATTAATTTTTAATATCTTGATTGTTTGGGCGCAACAGACTGAAGAGAAGACCCGTGTTAAAATAAGTTCATCATCAAACTGTAAAATAATTTTAGATAAGATGGGTTCGTGCATCAGACTACGAAATGTTTCTTTTCTCAGCTGTGTTCATACTGTAAATCCACATATACGTATTTGGCAAACCTAATTGCCAGTAAATGTCAGTTTTGGAAAAGCATTCGCAGCTTGTGGTGCGATTTCTGTGGCCACTGGTGTATATATTTTTTAACTTAAATCTCAACTAAAATTCACATCGCTTCCCAACTTATCTTAACGATCAACAACAATCCATAACCGTCGACTTTGAAAAATTCCTTCTCTTCGCCACATACTACACATCTTCTCACTTGCTTCCTAAATTCTCAAACACCAACCAACCGAACTCTTCCGTCATACTCAAAACCATTGCACTCTGATCATCATCTAAGACGCCAAAAATCTCTTCAAACAATCCATCCGTACTTCCGACGAGCACTCTTCCCTTCGCAACGACTAATCCGGAACGACTTGATAATTTTCGAGACGCAGCGTGTTCCCGTCACGGATTGTCTGGACGGCTTTAAACCGTGAATCTCGAACCAGACCACAGATTCTATACACAACACGAACCAAGGAGATGCACGCGAAACAAACTGCCAGCGAAATAATCAGGGATTAAATATCGGTGTCTCGCAGTGACAATCACGGACTCCGAGCGACACTACGGTGGATGCTAAGGCGACCATAGTTGGCGAAGTTTGACAAGTTGGCGGTAACAGAAACGCTGGTACCAAGTGCCAAGAAAGTTCCGTGGAAGGATCAGTTGATGCATGGCCGCGGAAGAAGGATGCCACCGCCAGCCAAAGGACGTGTTCCGCGGGACAAGCGTGAGTTACGTACACACGGAAAACGCTGAATCCGCCTGGTGCTTAGCCGAGTTTCCTAAGGAAGCCATGGTGCAGGAGTTTCGGAACACGCGCAGTACAAATTCACCAACAATCTCAGACGCACGATTTGCTTGCAAATATTTGCCGTTACAGCGAGTCTATCCGCGGCAACGAATTCCTTCTCGCTCGCTCGAATAATAACGGAGCCTGAATTCGACCGACACCGGGAAATCTGGTTAACCGAGAACACCGAAATGCCACGGATTCTTTCCACGTCGTGGAAACTATGGATGCTGAACGCTGCGAAGTCGCTGACCGTTTTCCTTGCAAAATAACGACGCGCGTTTCGGATTATTCTCGCGTTTTCATTAGTCGCAAACATGATAAGAGAAAATGGTGGAGTGTCTCTTCAAAGATTTGTTTGCTCCGACGCGGCGCGTTATAAGATGGAAACTCGGTGGCGTTGCATCGATGATGCAGGTGGTGCAACTGCACCGGGGTCTGGAGCTCCGGGTGCTTGTTAAAACATTGAGGACCGATCACGAGATATCTCGTATTTCGTTTCTTTCAATTCATAACAGTGAAAAGTAATTATAAATGAGAAGTTGCGTTCCAAAACGATCGCTTCGTCTGAAAATTGAAATGAAGATCCCTATTTACCGTAGGTATAAATATTTCGTAAAAGCATACAAGTAAAAATTTTACTCGAGTGTAACTTGATCCCATAGTAAGATTTTCAAAAAAGTCGCTGGTCTTCAATGTGTTAACATATTAACCCTTTGCCCTATAACCACGAGTCACACTCGTGGCGCCGATTTTGGATAAAATAGAATAAAAGCACACAGTATTTATGATAAAGTTCAATTTTAGCTTTAACTGTAATTTAAATTTACAATGTTGAAAGTTAGCGAACACAAAATACGTGTAATATTTCAATACTTTGCGGTTGACAGAGTGTCAAAGACGCGTATAACTATTGCTAATATATATGGAGATCGAAGAAATTGTAAGTCAAGGGGTTAACGACGGAACCTCTGAACAGAAAGAAAAATCAGAAAGTTATGACCCGTTAAAACAGTGTATACATTTTTCTAGGACACTCTGTATTCGAGCCGTTTCATCCAAAAGTTTTTACAATATTCTAACCCTTTGCACTCCATTGGCGCCATGTATGATTTTTTTCGAAAGTTAAGTTTCGAGTTAAATTTCATATTTTTATCAATTCATATATTTTGTTGACTTAAAATAAAGCGAACGAACGAAATAAATAAAAATCATAAAGACTCGTATCGTTCTTTCTTTTTCAAGGCAACACTTGAACCGTTTTAGTGCCACGGGTCACATAAAAAATCCGGTCGAAAAGTGCCAAGCGGCGCAATCGCGCTTTTCGTATTTCAGAAACAAGTAAAAATTTGCGCTCCGAAGATTGCCGGAGCGAACACTTCAGTTTTGTAAAATTTTCTCAAACAATAATGCTAGTGACGTCTTTCTATAAATCGATGCGCTGGCACTTTTAGACTTCGATCTGAGCAGGTACTCAAACGGTTATGTTTTCACAGCAGTGCAAATTAAAAAAATTTAGGAACGCGAAGAGCTAAAAAATTATGAATCTGAATAAAAATTCAATCTATTCATTATCCGATACCGTAATTAACACTTTATCGACCGGTTCATTCGAGCGCGGATACATCGCTAATACCGGCTCGGTTTTGGCTATCGTGCGGAAATATAAGCTCTTATTCTTGTAACTCTGTTTTTAAATCGAAATTCGTGAGAATGCTTAGTATATCGTTTCTTTTATTGTAGGGTAATTAAATTTAATAAAATTTTTAATTTTTATAATGTTAATATTAAGCAGTAAGCGATAGATGAACGTTGGCTGTAAAAAGCCGATTAATAGGCTCCCGGTCGATTAGCGTTGGTTGCAAAAAGCCGATTAATAGGCTCCCGGTCGATAAAGTGTTAATAAGCGAATATTTAAACCATAAGATGAGCTATAAATAAAAAGTATGGTGATTTCAACGGAGAAGTGAG
This sequence comes from Ctenoplectra terminalis, assembly GCA_019453375.1. Lineage (NCBI taxonomy): Eukaryota > Metazoa > Arthropoda > Insecta > Hymenoptera > Apidae > Ctenoplectra > Ctenoplectra terminalis. The sequence goes on from SMSQ01014660.1 coordinate 11,535, forward strand.
TCGAGGAACTGCGAAGGATGCATAAGAGGAAGTTCAAATTCTACCTTATACCTATTCCATATTACACACTACAACATTAACAATTGATTACCGACTACTTCGAGGAATCCAGTGTTGCTGGACATCGGATCGGTGTTAACTTGGCACATATACCCTCCCCTGTCCGTTTCCCTTGTGTCCCTGATGTGAAGGGACCATATACGATGACCGCTATGTGTCACAGCGATCCGATGATTCTTCGTGATAACATGAGTGGCGATCGTGAGGATCGTCTGCGTGTCCACCCGTAGCCACGCCACCTAAACAACAAAAGGAGCAAAGCATTTTCACGTGTTCGATACATGATACATGATTAGAGTGCACAGGCGAGCGCGCGTGCCTTTTGTCGTGCGGCGATCGAGGTGAACGCGCCTCGAAATCGCGAGAACCACGTCGAATCCTCGAGAACATTCACTGTTTTTGGCACGTAGCGGATGTTCGAAAGGATTCGCGAAACGTTCCGGAAATCAACAAATAACGATCGATGAGGAGTGATTAAAAAGAGCGCCTCGAGTCGACTCGTGGCTGTTTCATGTTACGCTATGATATGAGATAACCCTTTTCGGACGTATTCAATTTGGACATGGGTGTCGTACTGGTCGGAATTAATTTCCGGAGAAAGAGCAGTGATACGCAACACGCAAGATTATGAAGAATGATTGAGATTTATTAATTATGAATAGGTCGCATGAGTTGGTGAATAGGTTCATTAGATATTTATATAAGTGCAGATAAATTGTAAATTGATGCATGGATGAATACAGTATATGATTACGGTTTCTTACTGTGGTGGCTGAGAGCAGACATACGACCGGAATGGTAAAAAGACTCTGGTGGCTGAGAGTAGATTTACGTCCGAAAAGGGTTAAATTGTCCTTCCGTTGCGTTCTTGCATTGTTGCGTCGTTATTTAATTGACAACCCTTTGCACCAAACATTTTTAAGTTTCGTGAGGACTACTGTGAAAACTTAAAGTGTTCTTTGGGAAAGAAAGAAAGAAAATTGTAAATGTTTACGATTTCTTATTCATTTGGTTACGTCGGGGTCACCAATCTGTGGCGGGTGAAAGAAGGATGGAAAAAGATAGGAGGGTCGTTTCGTTCCTCTCGTTTCGGGCCTGTTAGTAGACTCGTCGGTAAGGCATCCTAGCAGGCCCGTGATTTAAACGCGGGGATGTTGAAGTTAGGAGAGGGATCGGTATTAGTACTAATCGCACTGTTTTCGAGGATTTACGGGAAAATCGGGGTTGTAGGTCCCTCTCATGGCGGAGTGTAAGAGGACCGCCACAATTTACTTTTATTTTAAAATTTGATTTTTGATGGAGAAAAATGATTGAAACCTTTTCGATCGATCTATTCACCCTTTGCACTCGTAAACGTTTTTAAGTTTCAAAGGACTACTGTGAAAATTTCGAAGTTGTGAAAAATGTTCTTTGAGAAAGAAAACAAGACAGTTATAAATGTTTACGATTTCTTATTCATTTGGTTAATTTACTTTTATTTTAAAATAAGAGAAGCGTTTGAATTAAATTAAAATATAGAACTTAATTAAAGACATAACCTGTGAAGAAAATTATGCGTGTCGCCATAGCGGCGCCAACGGAGTGCAAAGGGTTAATAATAAACGTTACGCGTCGACTTTGAGATATTACTGTCCTTGTTCTCTCCAATCTCACAGATATCGTCGCGATTGTATCGTGAAGCATCGGACGATGGTAAAGATTATCGTGGAACGTATCCTATGGCATACACAGAAGCGAGTTCTACGAAAGGTAATTTAACTTGAAACGTGTTTCACTGTGAAACTTCGGTAAAACTAAACTTGTTATTCATCGGCGACGTTGTAATCTAATTTTGCGCTGCTAACTTCGAAGAATATCAGCCGGATGCGACATGACATCGCGCGAAGCGTTGGAGAAGGATGGGACTGAGGTTTGATGATGAAAAATAGTTGAGGTGTTCCGAAGTAAGGGACTGTGATACTTGTTTGAACCGTACTCGAGGTTTGTGTATTAAAATGCTAGCGATGTTAACGCATTGCAAGTTAATGTGACTAATATTAAAGTCGCTGGTTTGGAGTGGATTTTTTCGAACGTAAGATAGAATTAAAGTTGGTCGGTCAAGTATTCGGTCGTTTTTGGTGTTAAGAGAATTTTTTGTACGGTTATAGATTTGAAGATAAAAAGCTAAATCGATATATGTTTCTGATAAATATTTAAGAGTTCGTTTTATACTAATATATAATACCTTTTATATAAAATTATAATACTTTTTAAATAAAGCGAAATACGTAGGAAAAAGAATATTTTAGAGAAGTTACGCTAAGTTAATACCTAAGATGGATCCAGATCCATCTCTAATTTTTTTTAACTTTATTTATCGCTCGGTGTTTAATTGCTACAATGATAAAAAATATATATATATAATAAAAAGTTGAATAATTAGGTTAGCAAACTCTTTTACTGAGAATAACAAAATTAAATGTATATCTACTCATAAATAATAAAGTAATGCATAAAGGCACTGCTTCTTTACATTTATCGCAATATACACTTTTATCGAGAAAAATGTGTCAAATTGATACAAAGAACGGATAAGGGTTAAGAAAGTCCGCAAGTTCTACCTGAAAGAATTTCACAGCAGCTTTAATATTTGTGAGAACCTGAATGCTGACCGGATTCAAATAAACTCATGGTGTATCTCTGAAAGCCTATTTAACTAACAAATTAACGAATTATTAAATCTGACATAACAGAATCGTTTCGTTTCACGGTACAGAATTTGTCGCAACAACTATCCACACGCACGAAGTTAAGCTGTTCATTTATTCCAACAGAATTTCCAGCACCAAATACGCACTACAGACCGAAGGAAAGAAAAAGAAAAAACGTCTCCGTCACTCGATTGAAAGTCAAAAACTCGACCAATAGACCGAACAAACAAACGTACTCCATAAATATATCAGCAAACGACGTTCAATTCAAACACGCGGAAACGAATCAGAACGCGATGTTTCGTCGTTCGAAACCAATTCAGCTAGCGATTTCGCTTTGCGTAACGCGAGGGAAAAAAACAAAAGAGAAAAAAAAAAGAAAGAAAGAAAGAAAAAGAGGCGAAAAAATACTCAAAGCGGTCCCAACAGCCCGCGATTGTCGATCAAATCAAAAGAAATAACAATTTGCCTGACCCAGATGTCGTTGCGCTAACATCTCCATCTTGGCCTCTCTCGACAAACGCGAAACGGCTTCTGTATGCATTACAAAAATGCCGCTCGACGTTCCTCTCTCCTCGCTGTTGTTTTATTCAATCCTCGCCACTTTCGCTTATACCCCGGCCCGTGTATTATAACACTTCGGATACAAGCTTTCGCAAGCAGCGCACATTGTCTCGCCACTGGCTGCGGCCAAGACATTCCGCTAAAAGTATACCATATCTCGCGTCACGGAAGACAGTGATAGAGGAGAACAGAGATTTCGCGAGAACAAATCCACACGCGGGCTATGTTTACAAAACCTGCCTGTTGTACGAGTCCTCTGCTACGCTTTTCTACTCTTTTTCTCCCTTCAACTTCTCCCGTTTTCGTTATTCCATCTGGAACATTTCCTTCGACCGTCCCGGACCCTCCGAACCCCTTCGACCGCCACGGTTTCCTACCATCATTTCCTCCGTGTTGTCGCACTGTCTCTCAGTGACTCATTGTCCAAGTGCTGCGACAATGCGCTAGATGTTACCAACTGTGCTCGTTACATAAAAAGAAAAAACTTCCCGCGCCGAACTCGTAATACAATCGACGCCGTTTTAAACCGTGTATCTCTTGTCTTCGCACCCGGTCCACCCACCAGCCCTTGTGTTTCCCGCTTGATTTCTTCCCCCAGAATACGCGCGCATCCACTTCATCCGGTGCATCCACTTGGGCCGTGGGCGATGTAACGTCGCGTGTAACACGGGAATACGCGCGCGTCGGTGTGTACGTGTGTTTATGCACGCATACATTTCGCTTGGTTTTATCTCGGGACGCAGAAGCACGCTGTGCAAGCGGTGGAGAAATAAGAAAGGAACGTTTTCCGAAGGTTTCGCGAGCTCCTTTAATACAACAAGGGAAAAGAGGCGCGAAGCGGACCGGAGCGCCGAGAAAGACGCTCCAAAGACAGCGCGGAGGGCGAGACTGGCAACCCAGAAAAGGAAGAAAAGGACAAAGCAGAAGGGAACTTGCAAATCGTGCGCGCCGCTTCAATGTTAGCTCAACGTAGTTTGCCGGGTCTATTGTTTAGCGGATGAAAAACATCCCTCGCGGACACGGCGGTTTTCTGGAACGAAGCGACCGTTTTAATGATTGTTTCAACGATAATGTAACCGGGCACGATATATTTAGGGATAATAGGATTCTGCTGTTCAAGGAAATTGTAAAGCGCGGAGAAAAGTCAGGAGGGACGATAAGTTTTCAGGCTGACTTGGTATTAGATTTTTATTTTCCTTTCTCGTGGCTTGGAAAACTGAGCGAGCGAGCGGTAACTTGCGAGGAATGTTACGGAATCGATACGCGCCGATTTTGATGAAATTTTTATACGATACGGATGTCGAAAAAAATATCAGACGCGTATTTTTTTTATATCGGTTATTGTTCACTTTGATCGCGGACAAGGTATAATACAGACCTATGACAATTAATACTGATTCTTAATACGATTAAAAAGTAGAAATCTAGGATAATAAAGGTTTGAAATACCAGTCGTCTGTTAACAATATGAACTCGCACAAGAAAATCAGTACAAGTTACACAAATCGATAAATTGTTATACGCTGGAATAACACGTAATAATTTTGTAATAATTAGAATATTTATTGCGTACATTGATTTTTCTCAATGTACGACCATCGATAAACATAATTTTTAGAGGCTAGCTACCAAATTTTATCGCAAAAACGTAAAAATATTTTAACCCAATTCTGCATCGAAAACTATTTTTATAAATGTGAAAATATATTATAGCTTTATCTTGTAAAATGTTTATAAATTATTATATTTAATGTTGCAATAAATCGTTGAGAGTATTAATTTATTTAAAAAGTGTAAAGATTTATAAATAGTAGACTGTTATAACGAAAAAATCGTTGAGATCGTAGCATTCAACGGTTTTCGAGTATCCTTTCGAAGGTGACGCGAGGCTATATATAAGGGAATGCCGAGCGCCGAATGCATATCAGTTTTGGTTTGGATCTCGTTGAGGAAGCATCGAAGATTTTGATTTTTTCGTTATCGTTTTCGTATTCGTTAGCATTTCTACCTAACTGTTAACTATTCTATTCTCGTCGATGGAGTTTGAATATTCGTACAATTTAATTGTTCATTTCTTTCTTCTAATTTTCAATATTTCAAAATAAAGAGTATATCGACTTTGTCCTTCGGTTCCTATTCAATTTTCACTAACTGCTAATCATTCTACTCTCATCGATGGACATTGAATGTTTGTACAATTTAATTGTTCATTTCTTTCTTCTAAATTTCAATACTTTAAAATGAAGAACTATATCGACTTTGTTCTTTGATATCTATTCGACTTTCGCTAACATTTAATCGTTCTATTTTCATCGATGGACATTGAATGTTTGTACAATTCAATTGTTCATTTCTTTCGACAAAATTTCAATACTTTAAAATGAAGAGTATATCGACTTTGTCCTTCGGTTTCTATTCGACTTTCGCTAACTGCTAATCGTTCTACTCTCATCGATGGACATTGAATGTTTGTACAATTCAATTGTTCATTTCTTTCTTCTAAATTTCAATACTTTAAAATGAAGAACTATATCGACTTTGTTCTTTGATATCTATTCGATTCTCGCTAACATCTAATCATTCTACTCTCGTCGATGGACATTGAACAATTAAATTGTACGAATATTCATTTATCTCGTCTAAATTTCAATATTGTGAAACGAAGAGAATATCGACTTTGTCCTCCGATTTCCGATTACATTTTCGCTCTCCTTCTTTTTGGTTTTCTCCCTCATCAAGCTCCTTCATTATACATTCTTTCGAACTCACAAATTTATTAATTTTCAACCGATTAATTTTTACATTCCAATTATAGTCTTCAAGATTCAACATCGCACAGTTACTTCCACCGTTGGATCACCGATGGACAACGTGGGATCACCGTTGGACGTCGAGGGATACAGCTTAGTTTTAACTACTTTTAAGATAGTTTTAAGATATCTACCATTGTGAACTTACTTGTGAGCGCCTTTTGTACAAGAAACTTGTTATCTTGCTTAAAGCAATTAGATCAATTTTCTGCTTTGTTACTCCTTTCGCTTATTTTTGCACTCGACAGCCCCACGCTTTTGTAAGTCGCTCTCCCCGAGTCGATATCAAACCCAACCGATTCTCGACCGTCTATCGATGTGCCATGAGCTCGATGCAACACCACCTTTACCAATGTGGTTCTTGGTCAGCTCAAGGGTCTGCTGCACTTGTCGATTGGTACGAAAGTACTCGACTCGTGTATGGCCCTGTATATTGGACGTGCCTGCGGTTAGTCGGCATGGGGCGGTCCATTGGCTCCTACCCCTTGTCGCTGGGGCTTATACGTCCTACTACTAGGCCCGCTCGACCCTTGAGCTGTCCTCCTAGAACACCATAGGTCGAGATGATGCTTCGTCGACTCACGTAAGACGCGTTGTACCGGTTTTGACTCGAGTTGGGCGCGAGTCGCTTGTGGAGAGCGCAAAAGCATGGGGTTATCTTGTGCTCGGGCGCGTCGCGATTTTTATTTGCTCGCGTATTGTTTAGTTTCCTTAGTTTCCTTAGATTTATCAGAATTAAATTGAATTTTTGTGAATTATATTAGAATCGCGAAAGTAGAGTATCGGAGTCCTATCGAAACGAATTCCTCTTTGCGAGACGCGAAATTAACGAAGCGTCGGTAGAGTAATTTTAGTTTTACTTTGCTTTAAGCGAGATAAGAATGTTTTTTCGAGACAAAAGGTTGCCAATAGGGCGGGTCTCTTGCGTAGTCGCCTCCACGCGGTGAGACCTGGTAATTGGTATCGTTTTTCGAATAATATACTTCGAGGAAAACGATACCAAGCTAAGAACTACGCGCTAGGTTTAAGATACATTTGTTGCAAATTGATATTTAGGTTCTTTTTTCAAGTTTTACAAGTTTACCGTTGGATCTAACCCTTTCGCTGCGGTGTTCTAAAGACCAACAGTGCTACTCGTATACAGATCAATACAGTTTTTGTTAACATAATACAAATATGGATATTAAAATGCAGGAATGTTGTACAATGAAATATGATACAACACATGTAAATGAAAATAAAAATAATTCAGTGCTATGGAAAATCTACATGCACAATTTTAACAAATGATCGCTTCATTTCTGAGGACGTATACATACATCTTTCGTAACGAAAGGGTTAAGATTTTAAGACAGAGTACAATTTTTGCTTTCGTTTTTATAATTTCAATATATCGTTTGTTATTCAATGTATTTTTGTTACATTAAAGTATCGATTACTTTTTTAATTTTGATATTATTAACCGCGACGGAAAATTATTTTTCATAATTAGACTGCGAATTTTTATGTATTTATAGGAAATTTAAAGTTTCAAAGTTACAAAATATAATATAAACGACACCGATACACTGGCTTTTTAATTTCTCAGCTGCTTCAATTCTCATTCTATCCTTTTTTTAGCTATCGGTTAAAACCATCCCCGAGACTCGAAATAGCAAAATCAGAAAAGTGGCAACCGCGCAACAAATGTGACAAATCGTTCTAGGGTGAGATTTGGCTACATCTGTTACCGTACAAACATCGGTGGTTAAACTGTGTATAATTCCCAAACTCACCACTCTAAATCGTAGAGAGCATAACAAAACGTCTGATTTTTTACACGACCGGTAATTCAAACAATGAACAAAAAATTCACAAAGTCTCATAAGATGTTAAGTCTATCCTCCATCTCGTCCGTGCTTTGATCGATACCAGCAATTTTTTAAAAACTACAAAATTGTTAGGATAGGTTACATTTTTCACGTTAAGAAATCGAGGCGTAGAATTTATGCGGCGCTTTAATAATTAATAACAATTATTAAATAGACGACTTTTTCGAGACGAATCGGATCATTTTCTGTTCGACGGCGAAAAAATAATAGTAAAAATATAGAAAGTTAACTTTTTATTATAAATTCCTAATTAATATCCATTCAATTCGAACGTGAACCGTACAAAATTTTGTTTACTCTAAAAATGTTTAAAAAAAATTTTCTTATTAATTAATTTATAATTAATATGCATTTAATTCGAGCGAATTAACATGAACTATGAAAAATTTTGTTTACTCCAAAAATGTTTTAAAAAAGAATTTCTCATTAATTAATTCGTAATTAATATCCATTTAATTCGAACGAATTAATACGAACCATGAAAAATTTCGTTTACCGTAAAAATATATCGACACAAATTTTTCTTTCCTCTGCTCTACATTTGCAGAAAATTTGAAAGCGCAGAAACACACGTAATGCACGTAATAAGAAAAAGTATATAAACATGTCCAAAATATAATTCGCGCCAATATCGAAGCGTTTCCTATTTTCCTTCGTTTCATTTTCCTCGCTCGGTTGCTTTTCAGATACTGATGATATAGTTCTTTAATTTACCACGATACTCCGAGTCTTCCAGTGGACTCTAGTATCGTGAAAAATGACTATAGAAAGTTGCCCGCAGAAGAATAGCCCGCGGTAGCCTCGCAATGATCACTCACCCTCTCCTCTTCGATTCCTCTTACTATCTTTTCTCGCTCGCGTGCACAGTAACCGAGTTTGCCGATAATCAACGGGAGAACGAGCGCTGGCTACGAGTTCCGAGCGATCCTGAATGATCGAGCAACTGTCGATGCTCCGATCGGAGTTTTCCTGTCGATGCCATGCTATCGCGCTCGATATCCATGTTCGGGGGAACAAAAGCGTGGGGACGTATTAAAATTTCAACGACCTGACTTGAGCCGAAGCGAAGCTTAACGTCACCAACTTGTTTAAGTAATTTAACTTAATTTAATAGAAATATGAATGTAGGCGATCTCGAATCTAATTTCTATTAAGTTTGTTGGATTATTTCTAAGATTAGTAAATATACTGTAGGTGGAAAATATGGGTGTGTGTGAGAGAGAGAGAGAGAGAGCTCTGATAAAACCGCAGTCTTAAGTTTTCGGCCGCACCAATACGATGGAACCTCGTTTCGTATTGGTTCGGTCTTTAGTAGGAAAATAATATAAAATAGCCGACGAAACATAGTTTTAGTTAGATATAGATATAGATTGAGATATAATCAGAGACATAGATATAGATAGAGTTTAAGTCAACCACTGTAAAAAAACATTTTAAATATATACTACTATTCCTACAGTGCTGTATTGCTTGAAAGCAAAAATTGAAAGCAAAAGCTTCACTTTTTTTTGTACTTTTTGGATACTTTTATTTGATTTTAGCGTAATTAATCCATTTGCATCGCGAAGCGGAATATTCCGCGAGTGATATCTTTTCTGTATCACCAAACGCGGAATAATCCGTCGATAATCGTACCATACCGTTAAATAAAAATATTTGCCCTAACAATTTTGCGGCGGCCCTCGTACACTCCGCCACCAGAGAGACCTACAACACCGATTTTGCCGCAAGTCCTCGAAAACAGTACGATTAGTACTTATACCGATCCCTCTCCTAACTTCAGTATACTCGCGTCCAAAGCACGGGCCTCCTAAGATACTTTACCGAGTCCACTAGCAGGCCCCGGACGAAACGACCTCTTCCTATCCTTTTCCTTCCTTCTTCATCCGCCACAATTTTATATTTATTAATATATATTATCCTTTGTACTCTGATATATCATCATATCCAGTTAGTATTAATAAAGAATAGCAAATATTTAAATCGTGACGAATTATAAATTATCTGATGAAGAACACGCGATCGATCGAATAGACTTCTGTGATAAGTGAGAGTCCTTGCAATTTAAGTCGTGATGGAAATGGGTAAAATTGCGCCGGAATTAATTAATAAAAGAGGTTAGTAATTAATAAAAGTTGAGTTAGCAACGCACGATCTTATTTATTGCAGCATCTTATATTGGAAAAAAATTGTAGATGGATTGAAATATTGTAAATAAATTTTCTATTAGAATATCGGAAATGTTGTTTCTAATTTACGATGAAATGATACTTATCACAGCTGTGCGAATAAATAACACGAATTAAGATCATCTTCCAATTTAATATAGCGGATAAAGGAACAGTGCTGAAACCGGTAAATAAAATCGATCTCAGATTTTAATTTTGCAAAATATTTGTGACGTTAGCAAAATTTCATTTCGCTCGTGTAAAAATGTAAGCAAGCAAGAGCAACGGAGCTTTGCGATGCATAAAGTTTTAATCTTGTATTTTGATTAATTAATCCAGTGTTACCATTGAAACATTACGAAGCAGTAATTGAGCAAGTTTGTACGGGAGAGATTTTTGAAAAATATTCAAAGTTACTCGAAACGAACGGTTGCCGATAATGCTTGCAATTTTCGACTTGTGACTTCAGCGATACGATCGCGATTATTTATTTTAGCGAATAATAAAGTGAAATGAGTGGCCGAAAGTATTAACGCTCCGTTATCGACGAAATATAATGTGGTATCGTATTTAACACGATACACGGGAATCAAGTTATGATCGCGTTATGAATGCTATTAATTAAAAGTACGATTAAATTTTAAATTGCAACGGTTACGCTCGCGTTCGAGATATATGTTCAATGAACGTGTTCATGTCACGAGGTAGATTTTTATAACTACGCTACGTGGAAGTTAAATGTTCCTATAAACGTTAAACTGTATGTATTAATGTCGTAAATTTATTAAAAGTATAAAACTAGTCATGCAAGATATTAAATCAGAAAAAGATTCTAATTAATCCCAAGTAAATATAACAAAAGTATTCTGAATAAATTTATTAAAAGTACAGACCTAGTCATGCAAGATATTGAATAAAGAAAATTCTAATTAATCCCAAGTAAATATAACAAAAGAATTCTGAATAAATTTATTAAACGTACGAAACTGGTCATGCAAGATATTAAATAAAAAGGAAATTCTATTTAATTCCAAACAAATGTAATAAAAGAATTATGAATAAATTTATTAAAAGCATAAACGTAGTGATACAGAATATTAAAAAAAAAGAATTCTTAGATATTAGAGATATTAAAAAATTCAAAATACTGAAAAATAATTTCTCGTTTCAATTTTACGTTGAACATTCACTATCCTCGAAATTAGTACCCTTTAAAAAGAAAATGGAAAACAAAAACACAATGAGAGTGAATAAACCTCGAAAATCATAGTATTTTTATTTTCTCATTATATTTCCAATACTGCAAAGCAAACTTAATTTCCATTTATTAACAGTAGAACTATCGACGATTATAGTATACTTATTTCCACCAAAAATACAAAAATAAAAGACACAAAAAAATACGTAATATGAGGGAGACAAATCGTGATCTCTATTTTTTACAGAAACTCAGGAAAAATTCCCAAAAATGAATCGCAATAAATTTATAAAGGTTCCATAAAAAAATGATGAATTGGTCATTTCGACTTCGGTAGCCCTAGCGTTAAACTAAACATATCTATCACATCGAAACTGAAAAAACAGCTCGAGCATCAAGAATTCATTCTTTTTCGATCCTTTTTTTTTCTTTTTTTTTTTTACCATGAAATTGCTCAATTCAACACAGAATGGAACGTATCTATCGTTTATGGAATAAACTGGCAGATACAACACGGACATCAAAGGATTGTCACTGCAGGTATTCCAGTGCCGTTGAAAGAATCATCGAACGAGGCAAGATATAGCCAACATCGAAACAGGCATATTGGGTTATTCAAATTTCCTTGCGGCGTGCCACGCCGTTGAAAAATATTGAATATTCTGGCGTGTAAATATTGGAAATTCTGAACGCGAGAATACAAGGCTTGGTCACGAAGCGTGCTGGTAATCGTATCCGCGCAACGTTTACGAGCGAAACATCTCTACGCGCGTCATTCACTTTTTCAGCGGCCCTATTTCCGTTCGTATTGAAAACGAAAAGCTGATGCGCCGACCGAGATTGGTCGGAACGACAAAATATGGAACGTTTGATGGACGTGTCGGCATTGTTTTGTCCTCTATCCTTCGTGAATTATAGTAATATTTCATTTTTCACCAGTCCCAGGATAAAGGTTCTCGAATCGTGGACGAGTGATAGAAAAACGTCGATGGGATGGACGTAGAATGACGAATTAGATACATCTTTCGCGTTTAGATTTAGGTTGTAGATATTAGCAACCCTTGGCGCTCTTTTGACTCCGCTGCGGAAACATTCTGTTTTCAACACGGTTACGCTTAACTCTTTCGCTACGAGCGGTGACTACAGTCACCCAACGCTTGACGCTCGCTACGTACGAACGATGACTTAAGTAGACTACTGAAAGACACTCAAAAGCTTCCATTGAACATCATTAAGACATTAATTTCCACTTTTAACACGTTGACTGCCACGCCAAAATTACATGTTTTGCTGAGGACGCCATGGCTCAGGACGCCACACCGGTAAATAGAAGATTCGACAAAAATTAATTTCATTTTTGATCTTCTAATAAAAATTTTTAAACCTTTCGCTACGAGCGGTGACTATAGTCACCCAACGCCTGACGCTCGCTACGTACGAACGGTGACTACAGTCACCCAACGCCTGACGCTCGCTACGTACGAACGGTGACTATAGCCACCCAACGCCTGACGCTCGCTACGTACGAACGATGACTTAAGTAGACTACTGAAAGACACTCAAAAGCTTCCATTGAACATCATTAAGACATTAATTTCCACTTTTAATATCTATTTCTTCACTTCATTTCGCACTTTAGCGAATAATTCAGTGAAAAATTATGAAAAAATTCACTAACATGTACCCAATGGAGTAGAACATCCATGATTTTTTTCAGAATTTTCTAGCGTGCAAAACAAAAGAAATGGAGCACAAACTGTAAATCACGTTTCACCCCCTAACCACCCTAATAGTCGAGATAACGGGTTGATACTTTGCAAAAAAGATTTTCTTTGCGAGACCTATCGATTGGTATATGCCAAGTTCAGTTTGGTTTGGGGGCACTTTTACCATGCTTATTCGGCTATACCCTTTCATCCAGCTCCTATCTTTTTAATCGCATTCGTAAAAACATGAATTTGCGTAAAAATTCTCTCCTAACGAATCAACCGAACAATTTCCAGATACGCATACACCGAAACCCTCTTCGTTCCACGAACTCTTAAATACCCACAAAAGCATCCGCGCCCTATTCATCGTGTAATAGACACATCCGATAACGTGCACGTCCCATTTCTACGTTTGCCACGGCAACAGAAATGACGAAGATACTCAACGATCCCCTCTACAGAATAATGAATTCAACAATGGACACGTCCACGGAAGCTTCGTGGCCATCGTCGGTCTCATTCACTGCGCGAATTTCCGAGAGGCAAGTTGCAACCCGTGACCAGGTCGACGGTCAGGTTACGGGTTAATTCGATGGGTTATCAGAGAACACGGAGATAAGCATCTGTCTGCAACGTCAAAGTTTGCCAGAGACAGAGGACGAAACAGTGGAGAAGTGGAACAGAGGAGAAGGGTGGATTCGATGCTGCAAGTACAGGAGGATAATTAGCCTCGGTGGAGCAATCCGCATAATTATCGTCCGCGGTGCTTCTGTCCCTGTCGAACGGTTTTTCTCTCTCCGTTCTATCGTCCCTTCTTCGTCCCTCTCGCACAGGTTCGAACGTTTTACATCGACCGACAAACATTCCTACCACGATCGGAACACGGTATCACGTCGATGATTCGAACAACAACCAATGAACCGCTTTTACCTAAACAAGGAATACACTGTTAATTGTAATCGCTCGTGAGCCCACGGTTCAGCTAATTACAAAGGTAATCATCGTAACGAATGTCACGTACAGATAATCCTTTCGTGGACGCACGCCAGAACGAACGCGCGAGCATGGATGCTTTCGAATTTCGACGCAATGGTTGGTGGCAAGGGTGAACGAATATTCTTTAAGGAATTAATTTGAGTTTGTTTCTTGTTTGTTTGTTTTTATTTTTTTTTTAACAGTTTGGTAGGGTAAATCGAGGGTAGTTTATTCGTTTCAAAAGAATTAGAGCGTTGGGAATTTAACCCTCTATGGCTTTGTGTGACTTAAAAGTTGTAAATTAGTGTATCTATATTTTAAAAAATTTGTTTTACGACGATACATCATTTCAAATCGAAATGAAAAATTATAAGCAATCGTAATTTTTTCTCTGATAGATAGACAAAATACGGGCTATGGAGGGTTAATTGATATCTAAGCTAGAAGTTGCTGAAGTAAATACAGTTTAAAGTATATTGTGTACAATTATAGATTTAGAATAAAAAAGAGAAGTAAAAATATGCTTTTAAATGCATATTTTTATAGTGTACAATAATTATAGATCCGCGAATAAAAAAAAATAAATGAAAATATGCTTTTACATGCATATTGAAATATGTAGGATCTTATTTTAAAATAATGTACGACATTTTTTTTAAATAAAGCAGAATATAGAGGGGAAAGAGAATTATATTTTCAAGAAGTAACATTGATACCTAAGATGGCGGATAGTTATAATGTTAGTATTTATGTTTATAATATTCAGTATGCTACTAAAAAGTACTAAAAAACGGAACGTTTTATAACCTATACGAGATCGAGTCGGAATTATTCTGTTTAAATCATGAGTATTTATGTTTTTAGAGAGATATAGTTAGAAGTTTATTTATCGGTTGGTTTTAATTCATCAGACTCTTTGATGTTATACTTTTTTCCGTTTTTGTATTATAGAAGTTCGTACCTTTTGAAAAACGTGATATTTGAGATGTGGGAGTAACTATAATATTTCGTTTGAATGAAGCTTGATTTTTATCATATGTCAAGATTATTATTTATTTAAACCTTTTTAGATCATTTGTAATATTTAAAACGAAAGCTAAATTCTTTTTTATTCCACATGGTTCAGTAATGGTTTCTATAAAAGGTATCAACTCTGGGACAGAAAATACTGAAAAATATATCGAACCTTTAAATCATTACGTTTTTACAGAAGACGTAAAATTAACTTATCCACAGAACTGTTCGTTAAAAAATTCTCACATAATAAAACATTAATGTTTCCATGACTCGAGTATTTTTATAATATTTAAGAAGCATCTGTTTAATTATTATACAAATTTTTCTCAACTACTTTCGTATAATACATTCGAAAGAGATGACTTTAAAAAGTACTTTATTTTCCGTTTCAAAACATACCTGTGTTCGTTTGAATTTTTAATCAAATATTTCCCACGGACGATTACGAAATATTGTTAACAGTATTCGAAAATGCATCGGTGTATTCCAAGAATTCAAACCGATTATACGATAATGGAACGCCATGTATAAATGGTACAACAAAAAAAAAAAAAGGAAGAAAAAAATGAAGCAAAAAGAATGAAAAGTACGCGCTGAAATAACTTTTCAAAAATACAATCCCTTGCATAGGAAAACTTGCCGCTTTAGAAACGTTGCTTCGATAACTTTAAACCCTGGAATAACAAAGCTGAAGGCAAATTACTTTAAAATTACTACGTCTCAGAAATGCAGCGAGCGAGTAATTATCTGAGCAGTAGTTATTTAAAGTGAGATGCTTAGAATATCACCTTTCTAATTTCCTTTGAGCTTAACACGCACGTCGAACACTTCTCGAATTGCTATTCTTAAACGTTACTCGTTTAAATTTGCAAATTCTACAGAATGTCTCCGTCGGAGAAATTATTTTTTTTTTTTTAACCACACTAGGATATTCATCGCGGAAAATTACTTCTATTATCTAAATAAATTTCTGCTTATAGAAGTCTATTAATTTGAAGCAAACCGAACTAATGATATTACAAAAAATTTGTATTTCAATGTATCCATCAAAATGATCCAATCAATGCCCGTAAACCTAGTGTTAAACCCCCATACAATAAAAAAAAAAAAAATATATATATATAAAATTAGAACGCCAGGAAAAGGAATTGGTTGAAAGAAGAGGCGAGAAGGTGTGACCTCTGCGGTGACAAGTTTGGAAACTTGGAAAATTTGACAACAGACTATAGAGAAGTAGAAGAAGGGATCAAGATTGAGGAGGTTGCGAGTTAGATGCTAGATAAGAAAGTTGAAACGTGGCTCGGGAAACTGCGAAAGAAAATAAAATAAAAATGTGTAGCTAAGAGTACCAAAGAGACTACGCTCGAAATAGAGAAAATTAAGAGAATAGAATAGAAAAGGGTGCGATAAACATAAAAATAAAACAGTAAGATACGTCAGAATAGGAGAAAGTTTCCGTAAATTGAAAATAAAAATAAAATAGCCGTGAAAAAATAAAGTATCGTAAACCGAGTCCAACTCTCAGCTGTAAGGATATACAAAAATGATACATCGCATACATACGAAACGGAATAATATTCCAAAGGAATAACATTAACATCCGACGCATCCGAACAATTTCCGTGACCAAAATATCCAACGACAAACTTCCAAATTCAACGCATGCCTACATGCATATCCATCACCATCATCGAACCCTGGAAAAAAAGAACGAATTCTTTTAACCCGGAGGACCGACGACGTTGTCGAAAAAGGATCACTTCGGTCGCGATTTCCGCTCGGGAATTCACAAGGACGTACGAAACGGAAGAGAATGAGAAAGAAAGAGAAGGTAACGGGATCAATTCCGGCGGTGTACGATGCTGTCTCGTCGGGTGACACCCCAGCTAATACACAGTTGCTTATACGCGCTTTGCACGGGATCGCGGCCGTCTCAACACGCTCGACGGATAGCAGCGAGATATCTGTCAAGCAAGCACCCCCTCGTCCCGACTCGGGACAACCCGTAAAAAGCATTCTCCTAGGGTGTACCTTGACGCTATACGGCGTTACTCATGCCGCCGTCAGACATCATTTTTCATATCTCGACCCCAGAAATATCTGCCGCCACGACGGCTGACATTTTCCTCCCCTGTCTGACGCCGACAATGTGCCCCGTTGATTGAATCGTCGAACGTCAAGGTGTTCCCCTTGCCCTGGGCCTCTTTCACTTCTCCCTCTTCTTTTTCTCTTCTCTTTCTCTTCTCTTTCTCTTTCTGCCTCTTCCTCCTTTTTTCTCGCCAATATTTCTCGTCCTCTCGCTCTCTCTCTCTCTCTTCCGTTCCGCGCCATTGCCTAACCCTCTCGGAGAGATTCGGCCCCGGGGCTTGATTCTCAACGAAATTTCTCGTGGTAATTCCCGAAGCACTCGTGTAAGACCGATTGAGTTGCTTAACGCTTTCCTATCCCATCATGGGGAATTGTTGGGTGCCGAAGGTTCGCGAATTATTGACAGATAGGAATTATTGGGAAAAAATTGAACCTGTAAATTTGGGAACGGGGCAAGTTCAGTTTTTTATGCTGCAGTAGTGTGATTTACTACCCTTTGACTGCTATGGTCGGCTATAGTCGCTCGCTACGAATCGAATTCTGCATACCATGGGCGATTGTAATCGCTCGACTATTGGATAATGTCAACAGCTGTAGTCGCTCGATGAATCCCATTTACAGTAGTGTGCAAAAGTCTTAGACCATCTACATTATTGATCTTGTAACTGTAATTAAACATATTTTAGAGAAGCATTTCTTAACACTGTTAAATTCAAATTTTTCCATATTGCCTTTCATGCGTTGGTCGTGCATAATTTTATCCGGTGAAAATATGTTTTAAAAATTCTTTAACAAGCAGAGCCTTGATTCAAATATTATGGAACGCGTATGCAAAGTATGAAGGGAACATATGAAGAAAGCCGAAAAGGAAAAAATCAGCTTCTTAAATTGTCGATAACAGAATGGCAGGAAATGCAAAGTGAGTTTCTTAAAATTTTTTCAACAATTATCTAAAAAAAGAAAGAAAAGAAAACTGTCGTGTAGCGAAAGTAAAAAGAGAATACACGAAATATTGATTGTTTTGAATTAATCAATATTTCTCAATCTAATTAACACCTCGTGAATCTAATTCTTAACAAAAAAAGAAAGAAATAACATGAAAATAAAAGTAATATTAATCCATCTTAAATTCGTTTCTAAGATAGCAAAATATTTTTTTTGGCAGGTGGTCTAAGACTTTTGCACAGCACTGTAAGTTCAGAAATAAATGTAGAAGCGATAACAAAAAATTCGTGAAATTTCATTTAAGGAATATTTAAGGAATATTAAAGGAATATTAAAATATATTTAAGGAATATTTAAGGAATATTAAAATATATTTAAGGAATATTAAAAAGCTTTTCTTTTTAAATTAATAAGCGTGACATTTAACTTTAGAAATCTCGATACGAATCTTCCAGTAAATTTGGCATAATTATTCAAGAAGATAGAAATTAGCGTCATTTGGTATTCTTTGGATTTTATTTATCGAATATTTCAAACCTTTTAATAATTCTCGCTAATTCTTAAAAAAAAAAGAAAGAAATAACGTCAAAGTAAAAATAATATTAATCCATCTTAAATTCGTTTCTAAGATAGCAAAATATTTTTTTTGCCAGGTGGTCTAAGACTTTTGCACAGCACTGTATATTTGGAAATTTCAAGCATACAAGGTATTTCGTAGAATTTGATATAATTTTTGTTTACTTTGTAACTTGATTTTCCTGAATATTGTTTGTAATTCTGTTGAGCACATGGTTTTTATGCAGTACATGGCGAATTTAACGACTGTAAATATATTTTGTAATGCATTCTATGCCAAAGACTATTAATAATGTATTTCAGCTCGGATAGATCAATCACCTTGATGCAACGACAAAATAGCAGAAAAGGAATAGCAGAAGCGAGTGATCCTACAGCTTTCTGCTTTCAAGAGAATTTGCTTGATAGACCCTGTCAGACTATCTCTCGGGGGATGTTGTTATACTTGAGCACACGGATTTGGGGATCTTGTGACCCTAAATATCTTCATGTAAGCGTTACTCCCGATGATGGTGCTTCCCGAAATGAGGACCGAAGATCGGTTAATCCAGTGAAAGTACAGTGGTCTTAACCATCGTGTCATTTGTACGAAAATATAAAAGTTTCGAGGAATATCAAACATTTTTCTCGCAACGTAAATATATATTCATATTGACGAAACTGTGCAGCAATAGAGAATAAAGATTCAGCATTGACATTGGCAATTTTTCATTTTTAGTTATCGATAGTTAACACTAGAACTACCGATGATTTAAGTATTATCTACTTTACCAAAGAATTCAAAGGAATATGTTTCAGGTTGTCCCGAAAGTTCCTTCCGTTATCTTCACGCACTGCTTTCGTCTAGCAATGTTTAAATAAACGTTCAGCCTTACTTGTTAAACGAGAGATGGAGGGAAAAAATAGCGCAAAAAGAATCCTGTATAAAATAATAATATATCGTAAAACATTAAATATTATGTATCCATTACTTAATAATAAAACGAAAGAAACTTCTGGGACAACCTAATATTTGAAAAAAAAATAAGGTACAATGGAAATAAATATTTATTTATATTTGATAAAAATGTTTTCGTCTAGCAATGTTTAAATAAACATTCAGCCTTATTTGTTAAACGAGAGATGTAGGGAAAAATAGCGGAAAATGAATCCTGTATAAAATAATAATGTATCGTAAAACATTAAATATTATGTATCCATTACTTAATAATAAAACGAAAGAAACTTCTGGGACAACCTAATATTTGGAAAAATAATAAGGTACAGTGGAAATAAATATTTATTTATATTTTATAAAAACGTACCGAAACGTACCACTGTAACTTTAGGGAATTTATATGTAAAATTGCAAACCAGTCATTTTGACAACTTTGATTGTTCCACTGTTAATATATTTCCAACGCGTGACAGCTCTCCTGCGCCATATTCTTAGCTGAAAGGAAGAACCGTGACATCGACCACCGTGTGCGGAGAAACACTAACGAAAATAAAACACAGCAATTATAAAAATTTCTAAACAATACTAAGCTTCTCCAGAAACTTTGATTCTCCAAAATTTCTCTACCGACTCCCTAACAAGCCAACTTAGCGGTCGATGCGACTTAAAATAAACAGTTTAAAAAATACAAATTTTCACGTTTGGAAACTTGATTTTTATCATACATCAAGATTATTATTTATTTAAACGTTTCTAGATCATTTTTAATATTCAAAACGAAAGTTAAATATTTTTTTATTCTACATGGTTCATTAACGGTTTCTATAAAATGTATCAACTCTGGGACAGAAAACACTAAAAAAACATTCAACCTTTAAGTCATAATCTTTTTACAGAACGCGTCAAATTAACTTATCCACAGAACTGTTGGTTAAAAAATTTTTAGATGAAAAAGAAACAGTTAAATTACAACAGATAAAAATTAGATAATAAAATAAAACTTAAAAAATACAATTTCTACTAATACTTCTACAAGTAGAAATTTAAAACAATTTTTTCACGTCACACTATTTAAATCTTGCATTTTTTTCAGAACCGGATTATTAATCGTGAATAAATCTTAATGCGGATTAATTAATCCATCGGTCTGTAGATTTCGCTGTAATTGAATTTTTTGTAGCCGTGTTAGTACTCTTTCAATTATTTTGCGTATTCACCGTGCAGTATGGCTGCACAGTGTTCCTATTTCACAAAGAACGCTTTCGATCCTCGCACGTTCGACGTTGACGTGGATCGAGCACCATGAAACATTAGTCACTAAACGTCTCTGATGATGTATTTTCTGGGACTATAATCAAGCCTGCATTGTGTGCGCTCATACTTTGTTGGTGGGCCGACGTTGATGGTAATTGTAGCCTGATACGATGACTGGCATGTTTATTGTGGTAGCACATCTTGTTCGCTGCGTTTACGTCATGATGCTTTAATTGCGAGAAATGACCCTTCGACTGTTTTGCGAAAGATATTCTCGAATAAAAGCTTCGAACGCGATGCTTCAAGAGCGCAGTGAAACGTGCAGAAAAATTTTCCGTTGACAATTCGGAAGAAAGATTTGCTAAAATGTTTCTTCGAAGATTAATTTCTCCTCGAAAAATAGCTGCTGAAAACTGAGCGACAAAATTGTCATTTTCCTACTTTATATCCTAGGTTACCTAATATTGCTAATCCAATCGAAAATGTAATTTCAGATTGGTTTAAGTCTTGATTATTTTATGAGGACAAATCGATGCAGTTTTTTTTTTTGAAAGATCGGTTAAATGTAATTTAAAATTAATCAGGTTCCGTCAGACTCAGTTTGAATACGTATGACCTGAATGATGCAGTCAAACTTAATTGATCGCTCCTGATCGATTTTAATTATTTACTGATTATTTGCTTGATTTATAGTATCTTGAACCTCTGAGTAATGTGTGCTTAGTTAATTACAAAATTTATTTTAAGGATGTTAAAATTGTTGCTTTTAAAGCCTTCTGAAATGAAATTGTTTAGAAGTTAGTTACCTTCTGGTAGTTCTACTGTCACTTAATTGATAGTTAATAATTAGTGTAAATCCTTAATGTAAATAAATCAAGAAATATATCTTTGACCCTCCATAACAGGAATTTTATTTGCCGTTTAGAAAAAAATTAAAATCGACTATTCTTTCTCGCTTTAAAAATTAAAAAAAGCTTTAACGTTCCACCAACTGCACGTACATAATTATTAACGACAATAATAAAGTCTGAAATTATTATTGTGAAGATTACATTTCGTTATTTGCAAATTTTGTCCGGAATCAGAACAGTGATAAAATAACAATAAAATAGAATATTACGGTGAAAAGCAAACGAGATAAAAATTATTTAAAACATTAATATACGAATATGCAACTTCCAAGTCACACAGGGTTATACAGTGTTAAAAATTTTTAATAAAAGGAATCTTAAAGCTACCCAATAAACAACGAAAAGAAGAAAATGTTGCATACAATATTCAATAAAATATTTATTCTAAAATAATCTCGTATAGGCTGCGTTATGTTCCGTTTCTTCAGATATTTCAAATAATATACTGAATATTACAAATATTAATATCCGCTATAACTGCACACAATATTCTCCTAATACTTAATAATACAAAGTAGATCACTTTTGTGATCAACTGTACTCACTTGAGCGCTGCTTCCAAATTTACCGATTCTTTTAGAAAAAGTGGGTCATCGCTTCCCAACTTGCCCTATACGAACATATCGCGTTTGAATCGTTCTTAAATATCGCTACAAACTTTCCGAAGAACCCAATATAATATAGTAAATAATAAAGTAGAAACGTAGAACCTATACCGATCCGCCTAACAATCTGAAATCGAAAATTGAACAAGCATGACTCGTATGCCTAGGTAGCCCCGAATTTTATATCACACGATACCATACGTCGTTTCGAATCACTTGCCACAAACCGATCGCCCGCATCGTTCAAATACAGGTCGTCGCTAATAAAATAAGAAAAAAAAAAAAAAAAAAAAGTTGTCTGGGATTGGTCATAAAGATAGGGGAAAAATACAAAGTAACGTCGAAGACAGGATACACCTAAAGGGCTGTCAGTACTTATCCAGCACTCCTTTGAACGTAAACTCACGCGGCAGCAACTGGAGGCAAACAATTTGCGAAGAGGGTTTCAAAGGAAATAGTTAAAGCACCGGCAAGCAGCGTTAATGGGATTTCGTTGTAACGAGAGCTTTTTTGGATGTTATAACGAGAAATTAAATGTGGAAATACGTATGTGCACGGTGTTTAGGGGAGGAAAATAGAGGAAGTTCATTTCTGAGCAATGAAAACGATTTTTGGCCGAGTAACTGAGCGTCGACTTAAAATTTCATTAAATTTAAATTAATTTGGAATGTATCCGCAGTGCATACTGAAAAATTCGATATTTGACAAGAAGCATTATGACTGTTGTTCATTTTTTTTTATTCGCCTGAGAACTGTATGGTTCCTTCTTTTTAAATATTTTAAATATTTTAAATATTTTTTGCTAATGTACTATTATATTTTATTTCTATACTGTACATATTATTATAATAGTTATTAATTCCTAACTTTTAGATGGACCTGAGAAATCTTAATCGTGCAGAATTTATTTTCCCATAAGCAATCAACATTGCAATTATAAAGAGTAAAAAAAAATCTTGCATTGCCTGTACAACTAATAATTTTAAATGTCTATAAAAATCTCTGAATTTCTGATCAACAATAAATGGACACAAATATTTTCCTTGAATTTTTTAAGACCTCTTATGAATTAAAAAATTGTTACACCTTTCATGCTGAGAAGTTAAAAAAAAGACAAATTATGCAGCGACCTAATATTATTATAATTCTATGTTTAAAATGCTTTATTAATAGATTATTACAATTATTTTGCATCTGCAATTAATTACAGATTGTATGTAATATAAATTACGACACTTTTTATAATACCTGATACGTGAATTAATTTTCTACCTAAGTTCTACTTTCTCTCATTATATTCTCAAAAATATAAATTTACATAAAAATCGATAATCTATTTATTACCAACATATTCACTGATAAGCATTTAGAGAAAAGAAGCAAATTCTCAATGAACAAAAATAAAACTTCTAATCGTTCCGGAAACGCGCTCTGGAAAAACACTTTATCCAGATTTTAAAAATAAAACGATCAAAAATACGGTCTCATGAAAATGAAGCTAAGAGCCACTCTGGCTTGCGAGATTCATCCCGCGAGCTATAAAAAAAGAAAGGAACTCATAACGAAACATTAAATAAACGCGTTTAATTATTCGCCAACTGCTTGAGCGCGTGTCGCCTACTTTCGCGAAATCTTCTGACCATTCCTTGCTTCTAATGAAGTATGAATGGCGAAAAAAAAAGAGAGAGAAAAAAAAGGAGAAAAATCCATTCTTCGCATAATTTCATCTCTGTTAATTTGTGGCGAGCAGAGAAGGGGCCAGGAAAGACGGTGGCGCGCAATTTCCACAAAGCAACGCAATTATCATTCGCGTTGTTTTAAGGGGCAGCGTTTCATCGCAGTCACCGCGAATTTAGTTAACGTTTCTTTACAATCTTTCCGTACTCTATTTAATGTTAGTTACCTACACTCTCTATTTAGCTCTTTTTTTTTTACTTTTTAGTTACACGCGTTGTTCGTTAACTAATTGTAAGTTAACGTTCATCGTTGGCTAATTTATTACCATTTCAACATTATTAAAACGCATTTGTCACTTGGACAACGAGAACTGGGGAAAATCTATACGAATGGTACAAAAATTATTTGTATCTTAATATAAATAGGACAAGTCCAGTGTTAATAACTCAAAATAAAACAAATAAATCGGCTTATTATTATTCTCGTGACAATTGTCGCAAAACCGTATATGTATAAAATTTTGTGAAAATTAGAAAATGAAACTACAATAAAATATTTCGAAACTTCCGCAAGCGAGAACGTCGGTTTCACGACGGATACTCTAAGCATGAGAATTTTTACTATTTATGTGGAAAATTTAAGAAAAAACAATATATCTAATTTTCTCTTGCATTATAATTTGTTATAAGCTACATTTTTTTGTAACTCACGCGTAACGAGTGGTCGTTCTAACCCGAACGTGAAACCGTTCATTTGCAATGTTAGTATTTTTTAATCAAAGAACCAAATAAATATCTTAATATGTTATAAAATATAATTTATATATATTCTAAATTTCTTATGGTTTAATTTTCCCAAAACAAGAAAAATATAAAAAACCAACAATGCGATAATTTTTTTCCAAAAAGTGGTCCAACTATTCCAAATTTACTCTAATTAATAATAATTAATAGAAAAATAAAAAATACTAATAATAATTAATAGAAAAATAAAAAATATTATTAATAATAAATATAATTATCGAACTAGTATCCAACAAAACATAGAAGTCTCTAAGCGTTAATCTTCGTGTCTTCCTCAGTTAAAACAAACTTGATTTCGGATCACAGGTATCCGAAGAGGACAGCAAGATTAAATATCACGTTGATATGAATCGTATTGCTGTTTGAAAAGTTTCGTTTTACTTTCGAGGAATTTAATTTTTGATCTATAGATTGTAATTTGATCAATTTCAGCGACAGAGAATTACATGTTGCACGCACACGAGCAAATTAACGTTAAACGAACCTGGATTTTTGTTCTCTTAAGAAGAGCATTGAGTTTCATTTATGTAAATAATTCACTTCCAGCTACGTGCATCGTTTTACCCGTTGTAATTAAGGAATTGAAACGGGACTCCTTGAAAAGAGCAAAGCTCACATTCGTTGGAACAATTTCAATCGCTATTTCTGTTCCGAAACGAATGAAACGCGGATCAATTTTTTACAGTCGATTTGCATCGCGCTGCTTTAAAATTGGATCGTCGAATGGATATTAATCTTGTAACTGTGATGGATTGTGACATAAATCAAATTAAATCAGAGATTTCTATATGTCTCTTACTTCAATGAAACATTCACTTCAATTAGTAACCTTAAATATATATATATTTTTGTTTTCCATAATTTAACTCGATCTATTTACTTTTTAAATAAAACTGGACCAATCGAACCACGAGAATTAACATATTTTAATATCCGTTGAAAATAGTTGCTCGTTACCTTTAACAATAATACTTTAAAACCTCGCAGACCGAAGGTTTCAGAAGAAAAGTAAAGCTTTTTAACGATACAAGGTTCCTTTATCGTGAGAAATTGCAAGCTCGTCGGAATGTTCTAAAAAGACACAATAGAAATCATTCTTAAGCTTATGGCTCTTTCTGCACGAATGAAGTGGTTACTTTGAACTGCGCGTACAACCGTAGTACCAAAAGTGAGACCGCTTTGAGTCAAGAATATTGAAAAATTCAAGTATTCCTGCATTTAGATTTACTCTACAAATTCTGATTAAAATTTTAACAAGGCGAATTAATAGCTGCTCAACGTGTTGACAAGAACAGAAACAATGGTCGTTAAATTAAAACTTTTAGATTTTAATACATCGAACGGGAAGGTAATTTTGTTTTACCTTCCGTTTAAGCGTATCCAACAAGGAAAGCTGTGAAACCAATTCAACTGGGATAATTATATTATTTTTCGCGTATAATCAAATTCTATGTATAATAATTAATAGAATATTAATCAAAATTGATTTTCCCATCCAATTGCTGATGCACAGTCATTTTGACCCACTTATACAGAACGTCGCGACGCTTTTATTATTTAGTTGTTCTTAAATATATTTAAATTCACTCTTCGAAAGAATTCTATGTAAAAATAAAATTTTAGATATAAATCAGAAAGATCATGGATCCACTTTTGCAAGTCTCAAAGCAGAATTCTCAGAGTTAAAAGTGAAATAGACGATATTTTACGTAAGAAATAATATAATTAGAATTATATTAAACTTTATATTTAATTTTCATATTTAAATAAAGTTGGCCGAATGTATGCAAGAAATGTTAGCCAAAAGACACGCGAGCTCGATAAATCTGGATTACGTTTACAGAATATATTTTATTCATCGCGACTCGTTCCGCCATCTTGATACGTAAAGGTTATGTTTGAAGAGTTCCAGTTAACTGATTTTAAGGCTCCAATTAGCTAGGTTGGGACTCTGTTTATTAATCCCTTTCAAAAATGGTATCTGTACAGACGTCTAATGAAGCGTAACCAGAGAAATGTACAGGTTTCGTTTAATTTAGGCAAGGTATGCTTAAACAAGGGGTAAAGATTTGAAAATTGAGAGCAAAATGTTACACGACCAATTAACTTGGTCAACCTTTGCAAGTTTCTCTTTGTTAATTAAAATTCAACCAGCTATGCAAATGTTTAGTTTAAATTTGAACGTCTGTTTTATAATACAAATGTGTGCTTTTGGAGGTACGAGTATAATTCTTGTAAGTACAACGTTAACACGAGACGGAGGATTTTAAACATTTTAATACTGTTTTAATTCTAGCTTCTTGTACAAGATTAATCTAATAATGGAAGCGTAATAAAAATATTTTATGAGGGAATAAAACGCGTACATTTTGACAGGGACTAGAAAATTACAGTTTAATATAAGCACTATTTTAATATAAGCTATTTTCGTGTACCGTTATTTAACGTACGTGCTATTATAATGGAAGCCGGTTATTATAATGGATAGATTATTTTTATTGATTTTTATAGATTTTTATAGATTTTTATAAATTTTTATAGATTTTATATATTATATATTATTTTTATAGATATACATAGATTAGATAGATTTTGATAGATTTATAATTTTTATAGATACAGATTACAGTAGCGATCGACTACTGTTGTCATAATCAGTCGGTCCCGACCAATTTTTAATATAAAATTAGTGAAAAATAATTTAATAACTTCCATTACTAGTATAAATTGTGATAATCACATTTGAAGACAAACCATAAGAATTATTAAAAAATTCATACTAAATAAACCTTCAAAACTTATTATTAACAAAATACTTTTCATCTTTTACACGAGTACATGCTAAGAATTCTTAGAAAATACATAAATAAATTTTTCCCTGTAGCCTTCGATAATGATAATTTGTTGTTTTCTACGCAACATTATAAGCCGCTTATTTTTATTAAAAATTGCAAGTACCAAGATAAGCATAATAAACAGATTCAGCTGTATCTCAATACATACACATTTAATTTAAACAAAATTATTTGATTAAATTAATAACGCTTCCCATTCACAAACAACAAAGTCTAAGACCGATCCAATTCGTATTGGAATATTAATGTATTTTCAAGAGCCCTCGATATACTTGGTGAATTTATAATTCGTTATTAATATTTCAGTCGCAATATTTTTCCTGCCGACAAAATAAGAAGTACGATTAATTTCATTTTTAATCAATTTCAACCACTCGATGGTAAAAAGAGCTTCCTCGGTTGAAAAAGCTTTCACAACTAAATTACTTTCTTTCTTCCATCAATACACGATTTTTCGAAAAAAGCTTCACCGCGTTTCTCAGCGGCGAAGCTGAAGTGTTCCGAACGAATAATTCGAAGTGGGTTAAGCTATCGGTTCGATTGGTGTTCAAATTAAAAGCAGTGTAAACCATTTCTACCCTTCCGAGCAACGAAAACCAAGGAATGATAAAATAATCCTCTTTCATCGTCCATAAATATTTCTTTTGACCGCATCGACTGTTCCCCGGATATTTTCAGACGACACTTTTCATTTTCGTTCAATTCCATTGCTATCGATCAAAACACCGTTCATACCTCGAGCCTTAATTTCTATTAAAAACAGATGAAAGGCGTGACTCCGTTTTATTCCAATATTTTTTTGCTCTCGTAAAAAATAGACGCCGGTTCAACAGCAAAATCAATCCTCGGCGAATCTTGGTGAATTTAGTTTTGTCTCGAAATGTACGGCCGCGTTCTCACAGGGTACCCCGAACGGGAAAGCAAGTCGCAACAATGACATTTTGCATTATCCAGAGGCTTGTCATCTTGCCATTTCACTCACGAAATGTCGTTCGCGAGACCGTCGAGCTACGTCGCGTTGCGATCAAGCGAAGAATTCACCAAAATGTCACATCTTCTTTCTGGTTTCCCTCTATGACATCGTGATTGTTATCGGTATCATTTGAAACTTTTAACGTGCACCAAAGAGACAAAGTGTGTCTCATTTTTGGAAACGAATTTTGTTCATTTATCTTTACTGTTGTGTATTATTAGGTTGTCCCGAAAGTTCCTTCCGTTATCTTCGACGCTTTTGTCTAGCAATGTATAAAATAATAATATATCGTAAAACATTAAATATTATGTATCCATTGCTTAATAATAAAACGAAAGAAACTTCTGGGACAACCTAATATTTGAAAAAAAAATAAGGTACAATGGAAATAAATATTTATTTATATTTGATAAAAATGTTTTCGTCTAGCAATGTTTAAATAAACATTCAGCCTTATTTTTTAAACGAGAGATGGAGGGAAAAAATAGCGGAAAATGAATCCTGTATGAAATAATAATATATCGTAAAACATAAAATATTATGTATCCATTACTTATTAATCCATTCGCTGCCAAGGACGAGTATACTCGTCTTTGGCAGGGTGTCATGCATTGCCAAGACGAGTATACTCGTCCTACATTAAATATGTTATGTTGAATTAGCAAATTTTTTGTGGCCACAAATATAAATATAGAAGTGTAAGAAACTTGAAAAAATACTACAAATAAAATTTTTTACAAAAATTATACTTTATTTGTTATTTAAAGAGAATGATCTTCTACAAATTTAAATTAAGCAAAAATCAACTGCAAATGGGAATGACTGCATATAATTTAGGCTTGGCAGCGAATGGGTTAATAAAACGAAAGAAACTTTTGGGACAACCTAATATATATTATTAATGTCACATCTGTGATATTTAAGGTGTATTAATAGAAAGTGCATGGGAAATAAGTGCACCTTGTTTTTGGAATTAATTTTATATTTTTTTGTCGAATTGGTGTTTAGAAAACGACAGCGGAATGAAAGAAGGTTTGTTTTATTCTTGAGAATCAAAGTTACCGCAGTTTTTAGTTCAGCTATTTTTATCGTTTCTGTAATATGTCAATGTTGAAATATTGAAGCGAAAAAGATAATAGAAGAAAAAATACATGTGTGGACGATTTTGTTTGCAGTTTCTCATAGAAATTGTATAAATTTTTAAACATACGCTTTCGAATATTTTTCCATGATTTTCTGCGAAATACATGGATAAAGATTTGTTCCT
Organism: Ctenoplectra terminalis; assembly: GCA_019453375.1. NCBI lineage: Eukaryota > Metazoa > Arthropoda > Insecta > Hymenoptera > Apidae > Ctenoplectra > Ctenoplectra terminalis. Next base: position 41,488 of record SMSQ01014660.1, read on the forward strand.
TTTGCATTATCTATTTCTTCGAATATCTATTATTGTGATTTATTTTTGATTTAGTGCTCAATTACAGAATAAAATAATTTTAAACTAAATTTCTATTTTAACTAATTTCTAATTCAACGATTGTCATTTCGTTAACAAATAACCTTACAATAAATTCAGTATTCTAAGATATTAACGAATACTGATTTTCAGAAACAATTTTTTACATCAAAAATTATCCACAAAAAATACTGAAATATTAAGTTTACAATTGGAACACTTTTTTTCAAATCATCCCTTTAACACCAGGAAATTAAAAATTCATTATTCTACAAAAACAAAGCTATTTCTCAAGTGGATACATTATTAATTTACCCTTTACTTCATATGTTTCTGGATCCATAAATTAAGCATTCTTCAATCTTTATTACTTTAACCTATTAGCAATTCATTATTTCCTACACAACACGTTTCTTTTTTTTTTTTCTTCTTCTTCTTACACAAGCATCCTTTGTGTATGAATACGTTATTACTTTACTCTTTACGTGATATGCGATTGTAAATAAAATTCGACGTTATTTACATATTCGTGCTCGAAACTACTTTAATGCCCGAGGAAACTATAGCGTTATTTTATTCCAATTTCCATCTTAAATGGTAAATAGAACGCTACTGTCATTTTACTCGGTATCGATCGGTTCCAACAAGTCGTCCCTCGTTATGGAACGTAAATTATCGCGCCGCAATCCCAAATGGTTCCGTTAATCCCCCTTAAAATGAAATTGGAGAATGCATTCCTTTGGAAATGTCGAATAAATTACAGGACTTTATATCGCTTGCGAAAAAGGATCGCAGTCGTGCGAGTAATAACGTACTTACGGTTACAATCATACATTTTCCTCGGAAACCATTTATTTGCTAAAGTAATATACTCGTAACATTACCAAAAGAGCACGCGAAGTTTATACCCGGGTACAAATAATTTAACATTTTTTTATTTCGATCCTCCGATACACTCTGCTCGATTCTCCTTTAATTTTCTAAGCATAAATCACTTCCCTTCGTATCGAAACATTTCTTTTTAGGGTTCTAAGCTTAAATTACTTCGATTTACTTCTTTTGTACGAAAACGAGAAACTTTCATTGCATTTTTTAGGAACGACGAAGAAATTATTAGGAGAGAAATTAATTTATGTTAAGTAAAATAAATTGATCTAAACGAGGTCGCAACAAGAGGTACAGTACTGTGCAAAAGTCTTAGACCATCTACATTATTGATCTTATAACTGTAATTAAACATATTTTAGAGAAGCATTTCTTAACACTGTTAAATTCAAATTTTTCCATATTGCCTTTCTTGCGTTGGTCGTGCATAATTTTATCCGGTGAAAATATGTTTTAAAAATTCTTTAACAAGCAGAGCCTTGATTCAAATATTATGGAACGCGTATGCAAAGTATGAAGGAAACATATGAAGAAAGCCGAAAAGGAAAAAATCAGCTTCTTAAATTGTCGATAATAGAATGACAGGAAATGCAAAGTGAGTTTCTTAAAATTTTTTCACCAATTATCTAAAAAAAGAAAAAAAAACTGTCGTGTAGCGAAAATAAAAAGAGAATACACGAAATATCGATTGTTTTGAATTAATCAATATTTCTCAATTTAAATAACACCTCGTGAATCTAATTCTTAAAAAAAAAAGAAAGAAATAACATGAAAATAAAAGTAATATTAATCCATCTTAAATTCGTTTCTAAAATAGCAAAATATTTTTTTTGGCAGGTGGTCTAAGACTTTTGCACAGTACTGTAAGTTCGGAAATAAATGTAGAAGCGATAACAAAAAATTCGTGAAATTTCATTTAAGGAATATTTAAGGAATATTAAAATATATTTAAGGAATATTAAAAAGCTTTTCTTTTTAAATTAATAAGCGTGACATTTAACTTTAGAAATCTCGATACGAATCTTCCAGTAAATTTGGCATAATTATTCAAGAAGATAGAAATTAGCGTCATTTGGTATTCTTTGGATTTTATTTATCGAATATTTCAAACCTTTTAATAATTCTCGCTTTAACCAGAATAAATTCGTACTCTGAGCAAATTTATTATTTAACGGTATAATGTATTTATGCTTTGTAATCTGTATGGATTTGTATTTAAAGTCATTATGAATTAAAAAAAAATAAATCTTGTCCGTTTCGCGTGTTGCGTGTTTTCATTTTCGTAGGATTTCGAGTGAAAATGTATCGAAACGATTTTTACGAAGCCATAACAATCTATTCATATTTTATAACAGGGTTTTAGTGTTATCATGAAACCACGGCACTAAAATACTATCCACCATCAATTTCTGTTAAATCATATTCTCAAAGACCCGTCGAACGATGAAATTTTATTTCGGCCTTTCATTCGTGTAATTTGACAGAAGTATTCATTTTCCTTCGAAGCGTTAATTCCTGTTTCAAAATCGCACATTTTCTTTCAGTAACGGCTGTTCGGTGAAAATACTAATTTTTTTAAATAAAATAATATACACCTTTTTGCACTTCCGTGCGCAGTTCTTTTAAAAATTAATAGTAGCTACTTGTTCTAATTTGGTTGCCGTGCGTAATTAAAAAAGTATCATGAAAAAGTAATCGCAGAACGTGTTTCAAATAAATCTAATTTACTTTTTTAAACAAGCTGCGTAAAAATGTAAAGCTTTATATACCATTCCATTAAAACAATGACGTTCCATTTGTACGACCCGCGTCAAATAAATTCCAAACATATTCAAAAGGAATATCATTTCTGTTTTCCCGCTTTCTAAGTCTTGCGGAAAATGAGTGACTCTTTAATGCGTCCCCCATTTTGCGCCGGTATCGCAATAAAAATCGTTGCAGAGAATCCTCAAACGACGAAAGATCGTATCAAACGGAGAGTTATTTTATATTTGAAACTGAGAAATATTCCTCTTCGGATAAATTGAATGATTTTACTTTGAATAATTTTACTTCGAATAATGTTATACTTGATGCTGTATGTATGCTAAAATATATAAATTAAAATAATAAATTAACTATACGCTAAAATATAAAAATTAAAATAATAAATTAACTATACGCTAAAATATATAAATTAAAATAATAAATTAACTATTTCATACATAAAAAATAATAATTTTTCTGTGGAAAATTAAACTGAACGAATTAGTACTTATTAAACTTCGTTAATAATTTTATTAAATTCCACAATTCATTTTTTTTAGCGTATCTTTAAAGTTCTATTCACTTTCTTCTGCTTTGTTCAATTTCTATCGATATAAAATAAATAAAATATAATTCGATAAAAAATTGGATTGTTCTTTGGTAATCGTAAAAAATCGCGCCTGAAAAAGTTAAGATTCATTTTAAGAATACTACAAAAAAAAAAATTCTGTAGATTACATTGATTTCTTTTTTTTTCGAATATTATTACTAATTCTTTCTGTTTGATAGATCTAGATGTCCAACAAGTGCCACCTGTAATAAATGATCGTATCCGAAAACGAAGATAAGGATACCGAGACACGCAAACCATTCTCTTTTTCTTCGCTCGACTAACGTCATTTTCCGTGGAAATAGCTACGCGATCATTCCTTATCCCTCCTGTCCGTGTTTCTGCTTCTCATCAATTTTCCATTTCTCGTCATTTTTACTTGTGTGAACGCGAGAAAAAGCAATATCCGAAGAATCTCGTGCGGTTGGATCGCAGTCGAAACAATTTTAGCGAAAGATTCTTTCAAACAACATTAAACATTGAAACATTCTAATTCTGCGATACCAACTACAGAATAATACAGAATAAAATAAATATAACACGAAATAATATAAAATTACCAAATAATACGAATTTCTTTAAATAATTCAAATACACATTATTTTGAAATCAATTCGAAGGTGAAAATTGTATCGAAACGGGCATCGAGAGTTTAACGGAGAGAATTAAAATTGAAAAAAAATTTTCCTTCGGGTGAAAAATTTTATTTCTTAAGCGCGTGTAAATAAAATTAGTACTTCGTTCGATTCTTTTCAATTTTCATGTCTGGTTTCTTGAAATTCAGTTGAACTGGAATACTAAAATTTTATAGGAATTGGTTTCACCCGACCTCGGTACTGCGAACTCGAAAAATCGATAACCGTGGCCGTAAACGGAAGATCATAATTGCAGGAAGTCAAAATAAGAGAAGTATCAACTTCATATTGCGATGCAACGTTGAAACACAATGGCGCGTAGCTTCTTTTTTTTTTTTTTTTTCTTTTTCAAAACGACACTGCGCTTGTTTTCATATACCTTCCTTTAACACATTTCTCTCTGGAATTCTTTGTCGCACACGTTATCTGCGTACTCTTCATTCTTTTCGGTACACTTACATTTCGAGCCAGCCACTTTCATCTTTCCGTTTAAAATTTGCGAAATGTGAAATTTGCCGTGTCCACTATTTTGTACAATTTTGTGAATAACGTTTCATTTTCTAAGAAACAATGTTTTATCGTGTGAATTATCTTGAAACGGAAACGCAACCCCACCGGTATTAATGATCGCGAGCAGAAATTTTACATTCTTTTAATTATAATGAGGAAAGAGGGTTGAATTAAAATTTAACATTTTTTTTTTAATCGCAATAATGAAAGTGGATTTACTTGTACCGGTTACGCGAACCAACCTATATATTTTTTATGCAATTATATTAAGTTGCCGCAAAAGTTGTGCACGCTATGTAACATACTGAAAAATTGGTTTTTTGAAAACGTATTTATATCCCTTTGAAACCGTGCATTTTCCAGTTTTTTTATCCACCTGGGAGCTTCATTGTTCCTTCTTTTTAAATATTTTTTTTCTAAGTGTCCTAAATATTCTTTATCTCTGTATTATTACTGTATTATTGTAGGCAATAATTATTAGCTCGTAATATTTAGATCAAGCTGAGAAATCTTAATCGCGTATAATCTATTTTTTTTTATAAGCAATTTTATATAATATTATTATATAATATCTTAAATAGCCTTCTCTACTAATAATTTCAAATGCTTATAAAAATTTCTCCAAAATAATCTCTCTGAGTTCTCGAATTTTCTAAGGTCTCTCATTAAATTAATAAAATTATTACTCTTCTCACGTGGAAACGTAATACGTACATTTCTGTTTACAATTTTTTAAATTAACCAACGATGATTTACTCTAGCTTGAAAAATTTTCGAACAAAGTATCGTATCAATAATAATAATTAGAGTCGCTAATAACCCACAAGTGGTTGATGCGACGATAAACAA
>SMSQ01014671.1:0-29446 GCA_019453375.1 Ctenoplectra terminalis
GTCCGCTGATTCCTGTTTCGCGTAAGAACAGAAGCGCGTAATCGCGGCAGTTGCGCGCCGATTCCCTGAGCGCGTTTCGAGAGTGCTTCGGCCCGATCCACCGGAAGAACAACGCCGCCTGCCCCCGGAGTACAACGATGCAGGTTGTAACGGAAATTGCGCGAGAGCGCGCACCGCGTGCTTCGAAACGCAATTATCAGCTAGCATCGACTATATTTTCGCGGGCTGGTTCGACGTTCCCGGTGCCGCATTAGCCCGCTCGCAATAATTATTATTTATCGGCCGACCATTATATTAGCCGGCGCTGCCGTTAACGCGCCGCCCCGCGGATCGAATTGATTTCCGGAATTTATCGCGCGGCAGATTTTCCCTTTTGTCTGGCGTCCCAGCGGGCACGCGGAAAACGCCCCGGCAGGCGGCCACTACGTGTAAATAATAAATTTCCTACGAATAATAAATCAGCACGGTTGACCGGTTTACATGCGAGCGCGAACAGCAGCCGCGGAATCGCGCTGTTATGTCCGACATTGCGAGCTGCAATGACGCGGACGAGCGACTTCTCCTCGACGAGCGTTGTTTTCGCTCGAATTAAATGAAATTTAGCTGCCGACGCGGTTCACCACGGCGTTCAAGTGTCGGTTATTATACTTTCGATTTTTTTTTAATTCTTTAATTTTTGCGATTAATTAATTTTTTGAAATATATTTATCGAAGTTCATTGAAGCTTCGTTGACTGGTTTATTATGACACTGGGTATCGAGCTTCGTAGTTTTCGAAAGTATCTGTACTCCATCTAGGCTTCCGTGAAAGATTGCTTTTTATTGTCGGGTAATCTCAATTCTTAATTTAGGAAGACTTATTATAATGTATAAGTTATTACAAATATATTATGATGCACAGTATGTTTTTAACACTACAATTACCAAAGTCATAGTGACTGGTTCGTAATTTATTATACAAATTTTATAAACTTTCAACGGTGTATTTTAAAGGATATTCCGTGATTCTTTTGGAACAAGTTTGTACGAAGAATCGTTACCCGTATTATAGATACTTTTTTCAAACGCCTATCGTTCTCATTTCTTTGGTTCAATTAAGTTTATCTTAATCGCTGGTAGTTGTAGCGTTTAAGCTTCTATAGCTTTGAACTCTTCATTGTTTCTGCTCTTTACATTGTCCTTCCGAAGTCCCATGCCGGTGAAAGCTGTAAACGACCGTTCGACGTTTCGTATTTTCTTACAATAAGTAACAAGGAATAACCTTTCCGCAACGATCTACCCAAACTTTTCCGCTCGCCAAGCTACCAAACAATTACAACGATACCTCCAATTCTTCGAGCCAACTCTCGAATCCGAGGAAAGAGAAACGGCTGGTGGCGGGCAGTTCCCGCGGCAGCTATTTCCCAGAACGCAAGTAAAACACAATTAACAGCGGCGCATCGGCTTGGCGTAATTAGCCCCGAAGACGGGAGAAGGGTAGGTCGCGCGGCGTCGGCGGCAGCAGCCGGCGTCGCGGTGCAACACGCGCTGAATTTAACGAACCGTGCGTCGGGCAATAAAGTTTCGTCGGCCGGGAACGGAATAACAAGTTCATCGTCGCGGTCGGGGCCAGAAAATCCGGGCCGCGGATATTAGCCGCGAGGCCGACCGTGAGCTGGCGAAGAATATCGTTTCATTTCGCTAAAGTGGAGCGCGAGCGTCCGTAAATCCTGGCCGGTCGCGTAACGACCGTCGGAAAACCGGTGCTCTCGGAAAAACCGGCCTCGAGAAGAGACGCAAGGAGCTCGAGCAGCGTCGCTCGACGGGGAGACGTGCTCGAAAGATAATTAAAATGTCTTGGCTTGCCGCGGCAGGCACGAGTTATGGCTCGAACTTGCCACTGTGGCGTAGGCGAACCATCCGCCGGCCACCGTTTTCTTCACCCTCTGCACCGACTCGACGGTTAACGAGCTGCGAACTTGTGAACCTGTTGTAGTCTTTGCACCGAAGAACTGTCGGGTTGTGTATAATCGTAGGCTACGATATAGGGAGGTCGTAAAATCGGTCGGCCGTTAAAGTAAGCATGTTTCAGTTGTTGCCAGAAGCGATTAGCAGGAATGGATCCGATATGGATTTGGAGCTGTGGTTAGGAACGTGCGAGGAACACTCGTTCAAGCGTCGATGTATCGCGACGAAGATGTTAGCCAGCCTTTTTGGGATATACGGTATAGCTGAGCGAGAACAGGATTCGAGGACGAGTCGTAATTAGTAAAAAATGAAATCGTTGGAAGGTTTTAGGATAAATAGAAAACAGGTGGTTGGATATCTATTGTAGATAATGATTACAGTCCGCGATTAACTTACAATTAGGTGTACAACAGCCTAATGCAAATTGTGCAAAAAAGTGTAACAAAATTTGCATGGGACGGTGCTGTATACTACTAAGGAACAAATTGTAGTATTTCTCATAAATTTCGTATAAAGAATTTGAAAAACTATAATATCGCGTGAGCACACGTTTGCGTTGCATAGCGATGGTCCATTCAGCTCTCAGTGAGTGAAAGCTTTGAACCACTATATTATCCTACCGTTCAAAAAGATAATTAATCAAAGTTTAATGCTATTTTCGTAGGATACAGATTTCGTTTTCGCCTCGTCCAAGAATCTTCGGAATAATCTAAACGATATAAAAATTCGAATTCATATTTACTTCTGTCCTTTTACAAATTTCAACGTATTTAAATGCAAAAGCGCTGCATCGAAAGCGGGCCGATGAAAAAGGAGGGAAACGATCCAAAATGAAACTGTACAAAACAGGGGAGGAAAAAAAACGATTTCACGCGCGAGAAAAATTCATCGGAACGAGCCGAGGATCGCATGGAGATGCAAAATTCCGTGTTGATTACTATATCGTGCAAAACGATTGTTTTTAAAAAGCCGTATCGCGCGAACGCGCTTTTCGTCCACCCGGAGCGAATCGGTGTCATGATAATATCAAACAGAGACGATGAAAGAGCGGGAAACGGACGGAGACATAGAGGCAGTGGGGCGAATTACGGATTCTAAAATTCAACTCGCGGGAGATGCTGCAATTCTGGCAACGGGGCGAGTTAACGAACTGTAAATTTGCGAAGTTCGCGTATCCTTTTGAAGACGAGAGGCGGTGCTGAAAGTGCGCGCGAAGTAGCGCGGAGCCAGCAGCGAAATGTTGGCTCGAGCCGAGCACGATTGAGAGCATGAAACCGATGAATAGAAAATTGGTAATGAGCTCGAATTGACGTTTAAATATTTGAGGTGTTTTCGAGCGTGTTCCTGCTCGTCGTTTTCGAGCGTAGCTTCTCTCGTTGTAGGGCAAGGAAGTTTATACTTACTAATTCCTACGGAACGATCGTTAGAATTTGAAAATGGCGAAGTTTACTGCGAGCCATTGAACGGTAAACAGGCTCGACGATATTTATTTAATGAGGTGCTTAATGAAATTATTTCCGGTCAGAAAGACGAATTAATCACGTTCTGACATTTTGTTGACGGGGGCGGGGGGGGGGGGTGTACAAGTGTGAATAATTATTTAGAATTATTTAACGTTGCCGCTAAGCTTCTCCATTGATTTTCTGTCACGATAAATATTCCGTATCGAATATTCGGAATTTTATAAGTTCTGTTGTAGGCCAACCGTGAATTTGTGTAGCATATTATTTTTTGTTCGAACGCTCGCTATTAGGAGCTGTTGATGGAAGCTGTGTGAAATAGAATTCCAAGATTTATCAATATGTAATATTAAAAAAAAAAAAAAAAAAAGAAACAGACTAAAGGCAAATAAAAATGAATAAATGAAAGTATTGGATGCATGGATCTGTAACTGGACAGACATCAATTTTTATGCAATGGTGTCAGTAGTTCCAACGACTTCTTAGTTAATTAAATAGATTATATGAAGTATAACATTGTTAACAATTTTTCTTTGCGTGCTCTTAATCTTGCTTTCCTTCTCGGGTCTGTATAATCCAAAATAAAGTTTACTTTTATTTGATAAAATATAAATACTACGCTTTTAAGTATTCCTTTTTCAGATTTAGTATAATTTAATTTTTTGATTTATTATTTACTTGTTTAATGCTACATATTTTGTAAGTCTAAAGCGTTTAAAAATTAAAAGCAGCAAATCTTAAAGAGATGGAAATGTGAGATGTAACTGAAGAGGATGGCAGGATTAAACCTAATTACTTGTGATTATCACGCAGACTTTGTACACAAAGACGTCAGTCATTACATTACACTGTCGATCGTATTAAAAAAATTAATTTTCTCAAGAATATTCTGAATTTTTTGGTGCATTTTTTGGTTCATTTTTACATAAGAAATCATCTCCTGGTAACTTGTACCATCATTTCGATTACACTCTGTATAAAGTAAATATCCGTCAGAAGGCAAACTTCACGTGATTTCGCTAAAGCAAACAAACTACTTTGCATCAATATCTGTACAAGGTTACTAGTTTAAATTAAGATTCCACTTGGATAAAATTTATTCATAATTACGCAAGTCATGTGCCCGTTGGTCTTGAAACGCCGCCGTTGAAACTCGGGAACGGTGGAACGATAAACATTAATAACGAAGTAGTAAAACGAGTATAAAATGGGAAATACTCTGGTATGCAAGATGCAGTTGCAGTTATCTATGTGGAGCAGCTACGACTGTGGAACTTCCGTTTCCCAAGGAATTCTGTGGCAAACGAGCTGCACGCTTTTCCGCGGGATTGTTTAGATGTTGCTCGGAAAGTTTCCATGTAAATTCGAATTTGAATTTCGTGGGATATATTAATAAAGTTTATATTAAACGCTTCAAATCGTGGCTAGGAACAGTGTACATGGGGATTATCCATTAGAACGTTTGCATCTATTAGATGTTTCTTTTTGAGAAGTAGTTACGTTTAAAATAGTTTTATCAGCGCTATAATTACCAACGTGGTTAAAACTGGTTATAAAATAATTAAAAAAAAAAAAAAATGATTACGAATAAAAATTTATAATGTTTCTATGAAAAATTACGAACCGATCGTTTGATCGCTTCGATATTCTTAAATTTAAAATTCTGCGGAAACATAAAATGTGTTAAAATCTATCAGGTTATTTCTTTACCGTTTAATATGTTAAGCGCCACGCCGGTCTTTGTGGACCGACGCTGAAATTTTCGTTTAGGCGTCGCTAGATTCCGAGGACTGACAGTATCAATTTCAAAAAATAATACCTTCTAATTCATTAATGGGTTCTGTTGAATCACATTAAACAAAGATACCACTTTCCTTTGCAAACTTTTACAATTTCCTTAAATTCTTAATTATTTTGGGACCAAATTTTTTTAAATTAGTATCACAGAGCACAGCCTAACGGAAAGCCGAAATCCAAAATCGGCGTGGCGTTTAACGCGTTAACTTGGATTGGAAAGAAGAAATTTTATTTATGTAATGTATCTTGGTACAATTTTGCACGATGCATTAAAGAACGTTATTTCTTTCGTTAAATTAATGATTGGAACATGATACCTAGGAAAGATAAATTTGAAGGTTTAGAAAGCCAGTTTAAGCTGACATTTATACAGACTTACGGCTATTGTTAGAAAAGGTCTGTTAACAAAGTAGGGTCGGAGAAAGATCAAGCGAGTTCCGAGTAAAAGTTGTAGGTAGCTAGTTTCAGACGTTCAATTTCAGACGTCTCAAATATTGATCGTAAACAAGTAATTTGTACAGAAGACGTTTCTCTTGAAATGAAACGAAAGGGTCTCAATTTTCATGTCGTTAGAGAGGCAACTGGGAATATTTACCGAGCGCCGCTTCTTATTCTTCTCGTCGTTTTCGAAGAGATCTTTGACAGTGACGAATGCACTCCGAATATCAGGCATCTGTTTTCTTCCGCGAAGAATCTGGAATAAAAAATGTCACTGTCTCCGGCGGAGGACTGAAGAAAATAAAAGAAGAAAAAGAAGAAGAAGAAAAAAAAAATTGGTATCATTTATTATGTTGATGCACTTTATCGGAAATGTACTCTCAATTTGCGCTATTTCTGTTCCTTTTTCCAGTTTATTTAAACTTTCTTAGCTTCGTTCTTCTTTCGTTCCAATTCCTTACCATTTTTACCTTCGCGAGTAGGAGTTTACTCTTTAAACAAGAGTGCATTGCTTGCCTCTGCTTATTACGTCTTAGCATTGTTATAAATTTAAAAGAAATTTATTCTTCGCGTTTCTTTGAAATTGAAGAATTCTTTTTACTTCTACAAGTATTTATTGTCGTTTATTAGTCTTTGTTTCTAAGTAGCCTTCTTACGAGGAACGTAACGCAGTTGACTCACGCCTATTTTGATTCAATTTTGATACGATATAGATCTCGAAATAATATTAGACGCGTTTTTTAAAAAAGAAATCTATACTTTGCCAATTTTTTAAATTCAAGAATTCTTTTCACTTCTACAAGTATTTATAGTCGTTTCTGAGTAACTTTCTTACAAAAAATGTTACGAAGTTGACGCTCGCCTATTTTGATTCAATTTTGATACGATATAGATCTCGAAAAAATATTAGACGCGTTTTTTAAAAAAGAAATCTATACTTTGTCAATCGTTGAAATTGAAGAATTCTTTTTACTTCTACAAGTATTTATAGTCGTTTATTAGTCTTTGTTTCTAAGTAGCTTTCTTAGAAGCAATGTTACGGAGTTGACACACGCCTATTTTGATTCAATTTTGATACGATATAGATCTCGAAAAAATATTAGACGCGTTTTCTTTTACATCGGCCGTCGTTTATTTTGAAGGGGTGATATTAGTCCTCAAAGTAGGGTGAAAAGTTTTTAAACGAATTCATTATTTTATAAACTTTTTACACTGTTGGATTCGACGTTAAAAAATGGACAAACCTTACGGTTAAACTTTCTTCTTATCTCCAATAATTTTCAAGATATACTGTCAAACATTTTTTTCACCCCCTACTTTGAGGGCTAATATCACCCCTTCAGAGTGAACAGTGGCCGATATAAAAAAATACGTGTGTAATATTTTTTCGAGATCTATATTATAAAAATTTTATCAAAATATAATTTACTGATAATTGTTAATATTTTTCTTTATTAGTTTCCTGTGTGTACAGTATTTATTAGGACCACTCAGAAAAATATAAATTTTTATGATAGAAAGCTTCTCGTAGATTAAGATTGGTACAACAATAATTGTTAGTATTTTTCTTTATTAATTTTTTTATTAAATTAGGACCACGTTAAAAAATGTAAATTTTCGTGAAATGAAGCTTTTCATAAATTAAGACTCGCACAACAGTGCTTAGAATTTTTTCTTCATTAATTCGTTGTTTTTCCAGTATCTACTTATTAAATTAAGACCATAACATTCTTTAATCCTTTATAGCTCGAATTTTGTCTGCTTATCAGAGAAAAAATTACGATTGCTTACAGTTTTTCACTTAGATTGGAAAATTTTTAAACTAATAATTGCTATAGATGGATCATGGTGTCGCTACGGTAATACAGTAATTAAATTTAATACAACAGAGATAACTAGATAAAAAAATTTGTTTAAATATAGATACATTAGTTTGTAAATTTTAAGTCACACAAAGCCATAGAGGGTTAACATTTCTTATTAGTAACCTTCCATATCCTCATCTCTAACTACGAATGACCACTATAACAATCGTCCGTTAAAAATAATAAGCGATACGAGATAAAAAATCTATTAAAAAAAATGTATTGTAAAATACTGGATCTTCGGTACCATTAATATTATTTGATCGATTTGAAACAATACCGTGAAGCGTATTCTCGAGCGAAAGGGTTTTAGTCTTCCTGGAAATAAAAGAGTAGTCTAGTTCAGTCATCACGAGGCATTTGAGAAAATCGATTCAGCGGTAGCGGAAGATTAGAGACCATTCGTGGCTCGAGGTTGCTCGAAGGACATTGTCGAGTCACCGGTTCATGCAGAATTTCCACAACAGACCGGGTTAACGAGCTGTGAACTCGTGAACACACCTTGGAAGTGTTACGAGGCAGCGCTTGGAACGTAGTAGGAAGTGAACCCCCGTGGTAAATTGCGCGTGTATAATGATAATGGCGAGAGACAAGGAATCCATCTGCGGTGACGCGTCTCTTCTGCGAGTGTCAGCCCGTTAATAGGCGATTCGTGATTGTGAATTGAGTGTACGGTCCCCAACGTGCTCCGGAAGCCTTGTGTTATGAAAGTTGTCGCTTGGTACGGCTCCGATGCATGTGACAACGGCGTTCCTTCAGCACGAAATCCGATGATCCGTGATTTCTGGATAATGAAAACAAGGTTGAGCATTGTTTGAATAAAATATGTTGAAGATCGTTTAAATAATATATCGTCGTATTATTTGGATAGAAATTATTGCTTTTATTTAGCCTTTGAAAGAGTTGAAATATTAAGTTTCTTTTTTATTCCTTTATTATTTGACTATTAAAGGAAATAATTTTTTTATTTTATTTTGTATGTTTTTTTTTATATATATAATTCTATTGTGTTAGGTGCAACAAAAGTATAGTTATGTTAGTAGGTCATGGACATATGAAAAGTTATTTGGAAACGATTTATTTGATTTATTTGATTTATTTAATGAAAAATTATAAAGCAGTTTAAAATAGTCTGAAAAATTCTGAATATTGTGTTGGAATAAATATTGGTCCAGATGTAAATTTTTTGTCGCGACGTTCTTTTAAAGCGTTGTAATTTTCTTAACCCTGTTATTCTTGGATCTATATAACCCAAAATGAAGTTTACCTTTATAGAATACCACAAATAATTTAAGCATTCCTTTATCAGATTTTGTGTATTTAATTTTGACGTTTTCTTCATTAATATTCTACATTTTGCAAGTGTAAGATACTAAAAAAATCAGAGTTAAACTGATTTTATTACAATAAAACAGATTAAGAATCATCGACAGCTAAATATTTTATTAGAATGCTATTTTATATAGTTAGTAAAAATATTATTTGATAAACCATTGATTTGAGATGAAAATTACTCCAAACGTATGACCCTAACCAATCATAATTACTATAATTCGTAACAATAAGTTACTCGATTATAATTCAGATATAACATACATATTTATAATTAAAACAGTATTAATTATTTTATTAAAGAATCATCCGTGCCGACAGTCTCGTGAGACAGTTATTTATCTGTTATAATAACATTGGAGTAAGGTATAATATCTCTGCCATTATAATAATTACTTAAATTAATTAATACCCCACGTGTATCATATTTAAAAATTGAAATTAGCATTATTTATAATAAATTGCTCGTTTTGTGCCAGGTAAGGTACCAATGCACACGCTACGAGCCAAAATTCGAGCATAATTACTGTAATTAAGAGGTGGTGAGTATTCCTGCGTTAAATTGAATCCCTAATGCTAGTATCGAATTTTAACATACCCTCTGTTAACGTTTTAATTTCGCATAGTTTATAACGTTACCGCTGCAGCAGCATTATAACGTCTCGTTATGTTGTCCGATCTCATTAATTTGAATGTTCGTTAAAACGAGTTAAATAGTTTGGCAGGCTCTGCAAATGCTCTCCACACGTGTATACATTGTTTACTGCAATTTAGTACTGTACCTATACATCGTATCGTTATCTCGCGCATTTCTTGAAATTCCAGTTTCTAGTTGCGTTGAAATTGATGTATTAGGTTGTTACGAAAGTTTTTTTCGTTTTGTTAGTGCATAATGGATGCATGATATTTTATGTTACAGTATATTATTATTTTATACAGGATTCATATTGCTCTATTTTTTTCCTCCATCGCTCGTTTAACAAATATAGCTGAATGTTTGTTTGAACATTGCTAGACGAAACCACTGCGCGATGGTAACGAAAGGAACTTTCGGGACAACCTAATATGAAAACTGTGAGTGTCTTATAAATTATTTAGAATTTTATGAATGGAAATAAACGTGTTGCGTGTTTTATGTTATTAATTAACAAAATAGAGAAAGAACAGTTCGCAGTTTTAATTGTATCGATACTTTGTATACACGTTGATCTTAATTCATAATTCTTTTTTTTTCTTTTTTTTATAATTTATTCGTGAATACTTCAAATATTTTAATTTACTATCCTCAAAGGTTGTTTTCCAAACTTTCATTCTTTTTATGACTATTTGATTTTGAATAATTCTATTTAACTCTGCTGTTATCCTTGGGTCTATGTGATCCGAAATGAACTTTATCTTTGCATAAATATTACGCTTTCAAATATTCTTTTATCAGATTTAGTGCATTTTATTTTTCCGTTTACTTCTTTAATGTTATATAATTTGTAAGTTGGAAATATTTAAAAATTCAAAATAATTCTTTAAGGGACACGAATGTATAGTGTAAGCGAGCAGAACAACAGAGTTAATATTTAATTTTGTCATGTCTTGACGTGCGTTTTAACTGATTTAAAAAATTTATATTCAACTAACATTCATTTAAAAAAGATAAAAAATCTAACGGAATATCACTTTCATTTCTAAAATTGCTAAGCTTCGTATATTTACAATTTCTGTAACATAAAAATTTTATAAGGAGATAAAAAAATCGATTAAAACCTAAATGAACTATTGAATCGGATTTTTAAAAACAAACAAAATCTGTATCAATATTATGAACTCTCACAGAATGATTCGTCGTCTTCGGCTCGAACGAACACATAAAATAAAATAAAAATAAAAGAGAACCAATTTTTAAAGCCGACTTATAAATTTCGTTGACTTATAAATACTGTTGTTCGTTGTTTCTGCTGCAATAAATGCAATTACAAATTTACAGAATGATTTCATTAAAAGCCGAAGATACCGCGATGTATTGTTCGAAACGTGGAGGACAAAGGTAAATTACATTTACCGTCGCGCGTTTCCTGTATTGGAATCGAATAGCGCAGACAGAAACGTTTTGCTACACAGGACAGACGGTATTTTAAATTCGCCAAATTGATGATGTCGTGAAAGTTTTAATTATAGCCCACCGATTGCGTTATTCCTATCGGGTCGGATTTGTGTAAAGCACGTGATTAAAACTGCGTGCCCGACCTGTGAAGTTTTCGGCGCTAACGAGTTGAATTTTCGGAAAATACAGGCCGGTAAAAATCATTTGGTTAATTATTGCTCTTTGCCTTTCGGATATTTTCGTTTCCAATCATTCATTTTTTATTTATTTATTTTCTTTCTCGCTAGTTCATAGTATCCGTTAAATCAGTCAAAGGTATAAAATTGTGGAAATAAATGTGGTAACGTGTAATATCGTAATCGGCTGCACGAATTTTAGTATTTATTTTTTTGCACTGTTTCAATGATTTCATGTTCGGGTTCTTTGTGAAGAGTGAATCGTGTAATTAGGGTTTTGCTGTATTAGTCGGAATATATTTGGTTGATTTATAAGTAATTACTACATTTTGACACCTACATTATTGATGTTTAAGAATTTTAGAAAATTATCTAAATTTTTAATTTAGAATATACGTTTTCTATTATTAAATTACAGATTTTCTCGTATGATAGTACCTTGGCAATTTTCGACTTGCGAAATGGTTTGGTTTTTATAAAAACGCTTTGGGCTTGTCTTAAGTGCTATTATTTCTTAAACGAAACTTGGCAAACCAATTTTGGAGTGTACGTTTTAATACAGTTCTTTCATAAGATCACATTTGCTTCTCGCGAATTTAAAATATTGATATTTTATAATTCTTAGAATATCACTCCATTTAATCGCACAAAAAATATTATTTTCATTTAATCTGTAGTTCGCTATCATTTTTTTCTGAACTCACGTCGTTAGAAACGAACTAATTTAAACATGATTCGGGGTGTTTCATAAACCGCTGTGAATCACCAATTACTCATAAATCAATCTAAAATATCCATCTCTCAATTATTCACTCAACAGTAATCCTGGATACTTCTATTATTAGTTACATTAATATTTATCGAATAGTTCTCCGAACAAGCGCGTCGTACACAGTTGTTAGTTCAAACAAACGTGTCACTGTTCACACGAATTGTGAGGCTGCCTTTCGAGACTAATCCAATATATGAATCACCAATTACTCATAAATCAATCTAAAATATCCACCTCTCAATTATTCACTCAACAGTAATCCTGGATACTTCTATTATTAGTTACATTAATATTTATCGAACAGTTCTCCGAACAAACGCATTGTGCACAGTCGTTAGTTCAAATAAATGTGTCACTGTTCACACAAATTCATTTACATCTCTTTTTTTTTAAATGATGCTGTCTCTCGAGACTAATCCACTATATGAATCACCAATTACTCATAAATCAATCTAAAATATCTACTTCTCAATTATCCATTCAACAATAATCCTGGATACTTCTATTATTACTTACATTAATATTTATCGAACAGTTCTCCGAAACAAACGCATCGTGCACAGTCGTTAGCTCAGATAAACGTGTCACTGTCCACACGAATTCAGTCGGATCTCTTTTTTAAAAGAGAGGCTGCCTTTCGAGGCTGACCCAGGCCAGAGCTGCACGCGATCCGCTCGATCGGCAGGTGCATCCTGGCTGATTTATCGCTCGCCTTATCGCCGTCGGCTACAGGCCTTCGATACCGGTGATCGTTTCCTATATTTTACAGTGGCCGTGATTTATCGTCCGTTTCGCGAGTTCCCTGCTGCAATTATCAGTAACTCGGTCCCGCAGGGCCAGAGATTAGAAGCCGATCGCGGCGACCGGCTCGCGCGCTATTTTATCGGCTTCGACCGACGATTTAGCCTGCTTTGTTTATTGCCCGTCCCGCAGGAACTCGCGCCCAACTCGGTCGCTCGATGAAACCAGCAAGTCGTTCCCTTGAAACTGATATTGTCTCGAATTTAGAGAAGCTTTACATGTGCCTTGAGTATCGTTCGGTAATTGTGTCTCTCTAATAGCGGTAGTTTGTAAGACACTGCTGTGTTAATTACTAGAATATTTCGTAGGTGATTGAGTCTAATTAAAAAGTTGGGGTTTGAGGTATTTTTTTTCTACCAGGGAATGTTACGGTGTTGGCACAAGCTGATTTTGACGCAATTTTAGAAAAAATATTAGACATTTTTTTTTATACGAGACATTGTTTATTTTTAAGGGGTGATATTAGCTCTCAAAGTAGGGGATGAAAAAGATATTTGATATTGTATATTGAAAATTAGTGGGGATAGAAGGATGGTTTAAATGTATAGTTTGTCTATTGTTTAACATCGAATTTGACCGTGTAAAAAGTTTTTAAAAAAATTAATTCGTTTGAAAACTTTTCATCCTAGTTTGAGGATTGATATCACCCCTTTAAAATGAACGATGGCTGATATAAAAAAAATGCGTGTCTAATATTTTTTTCGAGAGCTGTATCCTATCAAAATTGAATCAAAATAGGCGTGTGTCAACTCCGTAACATTCCTTGTCAGAAAATTACTTAGAAACAAAGACTAATAAACAACTGTAAATACTTGTACAGGTAAAAAGAATTCTTCAGTTTCGAAGAAATGCAAAGAATAGATTTCTTTAAAAAAAAAAAAGCTTCTAATATTCTTTAAGATCTATATTATATCAGATTTTATCAAAATCGGCGTGCGACAATTCCGTAATACTCCTTATGAGGATCAGAAACTAAGATTAGGGTGTTTGTGTCTAGATGAATCTTTGTATAATGAGTAAGGGGTTGGTCATCCAACAATAATTCATAAGAAATAAGCCTCGATTTATATTTTTAACAAAAATTCGTGGAAAATTTACAGAAGTGAAACTTGTATAAAAAATTAGGAATAAGTCATTTTAGTCACTTTGGTAGCTCCGGTGTTAAATGCTTCCAACAATAGGCACAAGGTAATAACAGTTTTGAGCCCCTAATGTGTCGCGTAATTTCGTCCTAATCACGTTAACTTTAATCGAATAATTTCTGAACTGCAGGATAATACAAATTTATGACACTGCTAAACTTGCGCGCTGCGTACAATAACGTAGCCAATATCGCTAATAAGCGTAACATCGGCGCATACTTTTAGATCTGATTCGAGTTCGCTTTGCCACGTCAGCGTATAATCTTCTTGGATTATGTGGTGGCGCGTTACGCTTTATATTTCACCGTAATATTACGAACGGTTTAACAATACGGCAATTAGCAGCCGGTTGTAATTAACCCAACAATTAAATTATAACGTGCTTTGTTCTAATTAGAATCTACGTTTATGATCGAACTGGACGTCGCGATAAACGAGATCGCGTTAGTCTTTTGTTGATTAAATTATGCTCCATGTTTTGTCCCGATTTGGCAAATATTTCTTTAATTTCTTTCCAGAGTCTTCCACATTTCTCCTAGGCTTTTATATATCGCTGTTTTCTAATTTTATACGATTTCCTTTTTTACATACAAAGTTGCACAAATTCATTGGCATCATTGGCGATCGTATCAATTCACGGATAAAAAAGATTTTTAAATTAAATGAGACAGAAAAGTTTAACGTGTCTCGAGAATTGAAGATCTCGGTGCAAAAACAGGAAGGATCCAGATTTTAAAATTCGTGGAAAATCGAATAAAAAACCGTGCAAAAATATACAAATTTTTAAAGATGCAATTTTGCTGAAAACTGAACTTGCCTTCTTTTTTTTTTTTTTTTGTTAAATATGTAGTAATGTACGTGACTAATATAAGTTGATCTTAGAACCAAATCCCAATATTATTGAATCAAGTGAAATTTAACGTCGTTCGAACAAGATTCTTCCCATCTTTTTCTTCTTAAACGAAGAAGCATTCTCACGGAACAATATTGTTAAATGTTCAGGGTACTTATGCGCGCGTTAAGCGGTTCTTGGCTGGGAGAACTCTGTTAATTAAGACGATCACACGAGACGCAGCTCGTACAAAACTACATTCCTTCCATTTCTAGCCAACAGTTTGCCGGAGCCTCTCGGGGGTGTATCCTTCTGCAGAATTCGCAAATGCTGTGTCGCTAAACGCAGCTGTTGCAGGTATAACTGCAACGCCGCTACATCATGTGCGCTATTTGTTCAAACGTTCGCGTTCATTCGGTATACAAATATACTTAACTGCGTGGCATTATCTGAAGTAAATGCGGTGCATAATCAAACGACGGAATTGTCTTGCTATTTGCCACTTCGGGGAATCGAATCGCGCTGTATGGAACAAACAGTCTCGGGAAGCTGGCTTTTGCAATGTTCACACTAGGTATTGTTAGCTAGAGAAAAAAGTGGATAATTTTGTTGTTTTCAATTGCTCGAATGGTATTGTACAATTTTAATAATTCCTCATTTTAATTAATGACGCGAATTAAAATTACTAACACTTTGAATGCTATGGACGCATTATGCATTTGGCGATCGAACGGTTAACCCTTTCGCTAAGGTGCTATAAAGACCAAAGGCGTCATTGGTATACAGATCAATACAGTTTTTATTAATATAACGCGAATATGGATATCGAAATGTAGGTACATTGTATAATGAATTATGATATAACGCATGTAAATGAAAGCAGAAATAATTCAGTACTATTGAAACTCTCCATCCACAATTTTAACAAATTATTACTTCATTTCTGAGGTCGTATATATTCGTCTTTCGTAGCAAAAGGGTTAATTTACGATTGGCAAGAAAAGAATTAGTTACGCGCGCGAAATATATAAAATAAAAGAAGCGATACTAGAAATAAATGTCAAAAATGAGTTCATACCTAGAGTGCTACGCAGTCAAAAGGTTAACCCTCTATAGCCCGAATTTTATCTACTTATCAGAGGAAAAATTATTTTTTCACTTTGATTCGAAAATTCTGAATGTAATAATTGCTATAGATGAATCGTAGTATCGCTGCGGTAATACAGCAATCAAATTTAATAGCACAGTGATAACTAAGTAAAATAAATTTTTTAAAATACAGGTACATTAATTTGTAACTTCTAAATCACGCGACGACATAGAGGGTTGACACATTACGGATGGGTCACGAAATTTCTCGTATTTTATATTTCATATCTTGAAAAGGTAAAAATAGTGAACGACGACGTATGAAAGATTCCTTTTAAAAATGATCTTAACTCAAACTTCAAATTATAACCTATCTTTGAAATACGAAATTATTCTTATAAAGAACTTATGTAAACAAGAATTTATTCTAATTCTATTTCGTAGTAAAATTTACAAAAATCAAGCACCGTCGTCAATGTGTTAAAAACATTAAAAATATGCGTGTGTCCGTTGAAATCGTGTAACTTTTGTTTCGCACACTTTCTCGTACATAGAATAGCTTACGGATGATTTCAGGTCGTCAAGTTAGGTAAATTATTCTGTGTCTATAGAATAATTTATTTTAGAAATATGCAAACAAAAATGATATTAATGATAACTCAGATATTCTGAGTTAAGAAATAACAGTAATAAATAACAGGACTATTGCGCTTGTTAGTCGTCTCCTGATTTTTTTTTTTATATAACTCGTGCGATTCGTGGCGAAGCGCAGTTCGAAAAAGCAACGAACACAAGATGAAAGGCTCAGATAGATATTTTTCCGTTGGACCGACTGAGTATGTAAGGAATGGAAGGAACGTAGTAAAGAGCAGGGAAAGGTATTACGAGAAGAGCAGAGCCTTCCTCTGGGTTGGTTGAATTCAGGTTATTCCTTTTAGCTGTTACACTTGATAATAAGCGAATTGTGAATCACTCTGCAGACGGTCGTTATTGAACTCGGCTAATATAATTGCTTCAATCCACGACGCTCGCCTTCGTTATTACTAGGAAATTTTTTTTCTCTTCGTTTTTTCGCTAGTTTTAATATTGGAAACATTGAATTATATTAATATATCGTTCATCAGGGAATTTTTGTATAAACTGACGCTTGTTATATAAAGCTGGCTATTTCTTGTACATAAAGTCGTAAATAAGCAGTAACCTTCTTGGTACATGATGTATTTATGTGAAATTTTCGGTTTCTCAAAAAATGGGTCGATGATTGTATCGCTTCAAAAAATGTAGCATTTTTTCGTCGAAGCATCGGTTTGTTGCTTGAGACACGAGGAAAAGTTGAAAATTTCGAAAGAAATTGTTTCGATTAATCTTGAGCGTATTATTTCTTCCATATTAATTATAATATCTTATTTATATTAACACATTCGCGACCGATGGTTTTCGAGCGAGACGGTTAGCTGAGTACCGCTATTTTTAACAACTTTTAATATTCCATCAACATCACACATTAATAGTAGAACTACCGACGATTAAAATATCTCTGTTTCTACTAAAAAAATTAGAAAAATAAATATAAGAACAAAAAATTACACAATGCAAGAAAAACGAATTTTTATCCATACTTTTTACAGAAAATTACGGAAAATCCACAAAAATGTATCTCGGTAAATTTACAAAAATTCCTTAAGAAACTACAAATTAATTTTTTTATCACTTCGCTAGTTCCACTGTTAACGCATTGACGACGGGACCTTGTTTCTGTAAAACTTACTAGGGAATAAAGTTGCGATCCAATAAATTCTTGGTTATATACTTTCGAAAATAAATTGTATTCTAAACATAGCTCTTAATTGAAAATTTCAACCAAACGAATATCTTCTTAAAAGCAACATTTCATACATCGTCGTTTTCTATTCTCACCTTTTCAAGATCTGAAATACAAAACACGAGAAATCTCGTCACCCGTCCTCAATGTGTTAACACCTCAAATCATCAGTTTCTAACCAAAAAGCAACGAAACAAAGGTTCCGGTATCACAACCCTTAACTGGAGTACTTTCTCTCAACCGCGTCGCTCCTACAACCATCCTGTCGCTCACCGGTTCCCACGAAACACCTCTTCGATTTTCCTTAAGTCGTACGCGTAACGTACAGTTCTCCGTGAATTTTTCCGCGAGAAACGCGTTCGCCAACTATTTCCTCCGCTCATCATGGGGGCGAGCCGCACGTGCTGCAAAATGCATCTGGGAAAAGCAACGAATGCCAGCGGGTCGGTTCATATGGAAATTCTTTCCGGAGGTGACTGGCGAGGGGTGTCGCGGGCTGAGAGGGACATTATCTATGTAAAGGGGTGGAGAGGTCGTTATGGAATTGTGGCAGGCGGCTGGTTCGTCCCTACCGTTCTTCCATACCGGGGAGAATGTTAGTGCCTCCGAGCCACCCCTTCACCCTGCACTCTGCCAGCCACTCTTTCACCAGGGGGTTGCTTTAAACTATTTGGGTGGTGCAGTGGCGTGATGCCGTGATCAGCCGGGTGGACTTATCTACGGGTGTCCAGTGGTGCTCATTTTGGGACTTACAGGGGACATCGCTTATGCGCGGCACGCAGATTTTAATGAAATTTACATACGAGACAGTGTTTTAAAAAAATCTGGGAGGAATAACTTTATATTAAAGTTGTATTATATTTAATACAACTTAGGTTACGTGTTCTTGCATGGACGACGAAAGAACGAATATGCATATGTTATGGATTAAGTATTGATAAATTATAGAGATGGCGCGAGAATATCACTTTTGGACGATTTCTGACACAAAAATATTTCACACTTTTTTTTTTTTTATATGCCGATGTTCATATTTAAAAGATGAAGACGAACCTCAAAGTTAAGGATGATTAGTATATTTTCTTGTTCTTTCGCTTCAGAAAAAAACTGTAATTTTTAATAACAGATTTAGCTGTGTAATAATGCGAATAGTTTCTGAAATATGGACGAAAATATATTTTTCATCCCCAACTTTGAGGGATACGTTCATTCTCGAGATATAGATCATTGCAAAGATAGAAAGAAAAAATACGAGTCAAATATTTCTCCATCACTACCTCATATTCAAATTTCATTAAAATCTTTCTTTTATTAGTTTTGGGTTGCCAGGTTAAGTCTCAAGGACTAAAAACGTTATATCGTTGGTCTTTGCGTAATATAATAATTTATTCAGTCTCGTTCCAATAATATTTTCATCATACCGTTGAATATTTCATCACACCCTCTCTTAATACAGGTTCTTATTAATTCTTCCGTAAAATTTTCAATGAAATATAATTCAATGATTTTGAATGAAATATAAAATCGGCAGCGAACGGGTTAGTGCTCGCGCAGTTCCCTCTCCAAGTGTTCGCGAGAGAGATTCACAAGGAGCAGAGGCCGAATAAAGTTGCCGCCTATTTTATGTCGCCACATTGGTTTTATATCGTCGTGTTCTCTCGCCGGCAAATATTGAAACGTACGAGTTAGCGGGACTTGCCAAGTTATCACCTATTTTACCGGGTCCCTCGCGTTTGGCTGGCTTTCAGCTTTTGGCAACGCGCCGTGCGCTCGAAAATACAAGGGACGGCAGAAAATTTGATGGCCGATCTCGAATCTCGCGTCGACGGAAGAACGTATCGATGTCTTTAATCGTACAGACTTTTGGCACTGTTTTGTGCGGAGTTATCGAAGCATATGGGTTGTATACCGATACCGTGATCTCGAATCACGATACGTGAAAATGCAAGGGTTGATAAAAATTGTATGTTTTAAAATATTATACTTTCAAACTTTCTCTCCGATATTCGCATCGATTCGAACACAACCATATATATATATTTGAACGAAGCTCGCATTTTGAAATTTCACGAAACTCTGTTATAAATCATTAAAACGTCGGAATATAAGTCACGCGATGACAAACTGTTTATCATAAATTAACGCGGACAGCTCGCGCCGCGCGTCGAACGGAAATTTATTTTTCACCGAAAAGCATTTAATAATCGTTGGATTGATTTTTATCGGTCCCCTATGATTCATCAGCGTCGTAATATTTGATTCCACAACAAATACGATTCGCGAGGCATTTATGGTCGTACATTTTCCGTTACATCGGCGGGTTCTTCAGACAGCCTAGAATCGGGTGAAAATTCCTGACATCACAAGCCACGAGAAATTCCGCTCGAACTGACGCTGAATCCTATCGCAAGAAATATTTTCTGCACTGCTTGACGAGCATCTCGACGGCAACGTCTTTATATGCTCGAAAAGATTGCGAATTATTTCGATTGCTTCCCGATGCTTCTCTACAGGCATCCTACAGTCGGATGGTTTGTGTTTTCGTTGAAATTTTATGTATGTATCGTGAAATACAGACGGTATCGTGTATTATTTTATGCTTTTCAGGAATTTTTCCGGTGAATTTATTGGTACAGGATGAGATTCGGATAGGAGACTTTAGAATTCTTTGTGAGGAACCCATACTCTTATTTATTTCACTCCAATGGGAAACTATTGAGAACGAATAAATTTTATTTCGTTTTTTTTCCCGATATTTCAGCGCCAACACGTTCACTATTTTTTTTTCTTCTTTTTTTTTCAATTTATTCGTTTGAAGATAAATAAATTACGGGGTTGAAAAAATATTCCATGGTTGAACGTTGTCGAATTTTTTGAAATGGTAGCAAAATTATAAAAAGTATCTCTATCAAATGAAATGGCGAACGACGAACACGGCAAAAGCAATATCGCTGTTGATAGTGGCGTGACTAAAAAAAAATTTCAAGTTTGACGAATTAACCCCGCGTGTCCATGTCCGAATATTATTGACCGATCACGAGTTAACTCTAACTTCAATTAACTTTAGTTTATACATTTTGTGGGCCTGAAAACAATATTATTAAAAGCGTATATTCATAAGCGTATTTTCATAAAAGCGTTTTACAACGCATTTTTCAGTTATTTTAGTTCAACAATATAACTACTTATTTCGCTATTATAATTTCATATTCACCTGCTGAAAAATAGCCAGGTGAAAGGAATAGTGTCATCGATCCGTCTATCGTTTCTTCTACTCCACTGATACCAGATGAACATATTTTTTTATTTAGGTTTAAGGAGTATTGATCAAATTAATACAATTGAGTGTACATACATACTAAACCATCACCAGAAAAATTTGTATTTTAAATTAATTTAAGCTTGGATTCCAAATAATCTAAATCACAAACTGATCAAAACGATCAGTCTTACTATATTCACTTCTCTCTACTCCACCTTTAATCAATTTTATAACCACACAGGCTCGTAATACACTTTCTAATTTTTGTCCCACTATTCGATCGGTTCCATAATATTTTCTCCGATTATTCGACACGCTCAGCGTTCGAGCAACGAGGATAGAATGGAAACTAAGAGAAAAGGTAGACGTTATGAATCCTGCGAGCACTGCTCAAGCATGTATTCCGAGCAAGAAACGGCATCCTTGGATTATTTAGCACGGAATGGACATCTTCTGGCCCGGTACGTAATATTAATATGTTCTCCAGCGCTCGCAGTGTCGGAGACAATGGCAGAGATTGTGTTGAATGCAGTAATCAGAGGGCAGACCGTGTCCTAGGGGACTTTGCCTCGGTTGCCTCGTTCCTCTCTTCGCGTTGATCCTGCAGGAACAGGATCCGGCTGCTTCCTTCCGCTCGACGCCTTCCTCTCGCTGCTCCCCTTCTTCCTTATACTGTATTTCCCTAGACGTGCGTTCGACCTCTTTGGAACGGTTTCTTCTCGGTCCACTCGAGCGATCTTTGCTCAAATTCAAAAGCTTCACCGTTGCTCCAAGCAGCGTTGTTCTTCGAGACGATTCTCCGGTTATTCCGAAAAGTGCTTTTGACATTTGTTTCCTGTTATTTTGTGGCGTATGTAAATAACCATCTTGTTCTTGGAAGCGATGTACCATATTTTTGTATCATTTTTCTGTAACTTTCTCTGGTACTCTTTCTCTAGATTTCTTACGATTTCGTGCCAACCTGGCTAGTTTCTTCACTCACGCAAATTACTAACGGTTACGAGTTTCTAGATACTCGTCTTTATTTTTTAATTTCGTCACGTCTAAGATTTCCTTTAGAATTTGATTATAGTGTTGCTGGGTTTTAATGTCTTCTTCAAGGTTTTGCTAAGATTTGGTTATCATTCTTCGGTTATAGTTGCTCACCAGACTCTGGAAATTTGGTATCGTTATTCTTCTGTATTTTCTCTTATATTTTCGTGCATCTAGCCTTTCTCTCCTCGTCTATTTCTTCCTATCTATGTCTTTTTCGCTCTCTGCGTCTCGTGCGATGTGCGAATTGAAAGCGCTCTTGGTATACAAATCAATACAGTCTTTGTTAACATAACAGAAATAGACATATTAAAATTTAGGTATTGTTTATAAAGAGGACATTAAAATTTAGGTATTGTTTATAAAGAAGACATTAAAATTTAGGTATTGTTTATAAGGAAGACATTAAAATTTAGATATTGTTTATAAAGAAGACATTAAAATTTAGGTATTTTTTTTATAGCATAACACGTGTAAATGAAAACAGAAACAGTTCTGTGCCATAGAAAATTTCCGTGTAAGATTTTAGCAAATGCTTACTTAATTCCTGCGAGTGAGTTAATTTTCAATAATTCTATTCTGTCCCAAACTGCAACGAAAAAAGAACAGACTTAATATTCCCAATAAACCGAACTTCCTTTCTAAAATATCGAGCCTACATCAAAACAATTGGACCAAAAAAGGGTTCCGAATAAATGGTAACGTTCTAACAATTCTCCCCACGCGAACCATGATGAATTCCACATCCGAAACTCGATTATTGAAATTCCTCGCAGCACGGCTCAGCTAATCGATTCCTCTCCTTTTTTTTTTTTTTCTTTTTTTTCCGTTATAAGGGCCAGTAAATCAAGCACGTATCATAACGGTGATTTACGTCGTTCATTACGTCCGCTCTAACATAACGCGAAGGTAGTAAATCTTAGCTGTGACTCGCCGTAACTGGCCGCAATTGATGGCCGTACAGATCTTGTTAGTGACAAGTGAAATCTCGTCGACCTATCGATGCTCTACTTGTACCCTTGTCCATAATTGAATCTTCTCTCCGATAGAACCATACACCTGAATGCTAATTATCGGGACGAACGTCATTTACTTAGGACAGACAGGCCGATTATCCGTCTATTAATCGCGAAGCCAGCGAAACGCGCGTTGCTAACGAAGAAATCACGATGGCCGCGTAGGAAACGGTAATTGAACGGTTCGGAAACGGTAAACCGGCACGTCTGACAATCGATCGGTGAGATTACGAGACTTAAACATAAATTAACATTGTAATACTTAAACATAAATTAAATCCAAACATCTTGATGCTTGATACCACATCATAGACGCTCTAAGTTACCTCAAACAAACCCAGCTCTATCGTGAAATTGAACTTAACACTAGAACTACCAGACTGGTCAAAATGACCCATTCATAATTTTTTATAGAAATTTTATAAATTGAGATGGCATCCCGAAGGCAATTTTCCGCAATTTTCCGCAATTTTCCGCAATTTTCCGCGATTTTCTGTTAAAAATGTGGACAAAGCTTTGTTTACCTTGCATTGCGTATTTTTTTATATACCTTT
This sequence comes from Ctenoplectra terminalis, assembly GCA_019453375.1. Classification (NCBI taxonomy): domain Eukaryota; kingdom Metazoa; phylum Arthropoda; class Insecta; order Hymenoptera; family Apidae; genus Ctenoplectra; species Ctenoplectra terminalis. The sequence continues at coordinate 23,432 of SMSQ01014671.1, forward strand.
CATTGCGATTTTTTCGGTAGAAACAAGTATGCTTTAATCGCCGGTAGTTCTGGTGTTAAGAAAAACGAGTCGAGATTATCGCTAACCCAGATATCGGTGCGAGATAAAATGGAAGAAGAAAAGAAATATCGTGGAAAAAGATTTCTTTTCTATAGTCATTTTCTTCATTATTATTATTTTTTTTTTTCCCTTTATAAAATCGTTAGAATTTTTTTACGACGAAAGTGATATTTTGGTGGCCTCAATGAATTGGAACATTCTGTACAGTTTTGTGAGCTCGTTAAGGATTGCGATTAATTAGAATCACTGTTAGGTCGTAATTCGTTTAATAGAGGAGCATAAATTTGACGGATAATACTACTTCGCGAATAACGGTTTAAGCATTGTGACGTATGTCTTTCTTTAGCTGGATATAGATGTAACAGTGATCCAAAGTTAGTATCCCTAGAGCTCGAGGATCGTCGCAACTATAATAATAGGGGAACTGGAACGAGCGAACTGCAAAAGGGAACTGCTATCAATTTCGTATATCACTAGTAATTTGTGCAGAGTAAAGTTCCCTTCGTTATTAGGAAATATGATACTGATAATATAGATGTTATAACAGTGATATCTATGCAATGTCTAATTAAATTTACTGTCTTGATGTTGATGATAATAATAATAATAATGATAACGATAGTTATGGTACTCTTCATCGGTAATTATTTTTACGACTTAAAAGACGTTTTGATACTCTATTTCTGAAAATACAGATTATTCTCAAATATTAATTGTTGGGCAACTTTTAGAAATTTTTTCATTCATTTTGTTTGTGTCTATTAACAATTTATTTAATAAAACATTTAAACCTAGTTTGTTCAGAAGTTCCCTCTTGTTTGAGAAATGATTTTATCCAATAAAATGTTCCATTTACATCAATCGGTCTGTTTGTGTTTTTTTTTATAAATAAAGTATTTAAATGAAATTTATTGAAAAAATTCCCTTTTTGGATTTATCATTGTTTCTGAGAAATTTGTTGGATAAAATATTTTATTTACTGCTACCAATTATTTTTATGTACAAAGTATTCAAATTCAATTTATCGAAAAATTCTCTTTTTAGATTATCATTGTTTCTGAGATATTATTTTGCTTTATAAAATATTTGATTTATTCCTACCAATTATTTTATTTTATGAACTATTTAAATCCAGTTTATTGAAAAATTCCCTTTTGGGATCGTTGATGTTTCTCAGAAATTATTTCCATTTAAAATTGCCTGTTTACCAGTGAAACGTGTGAAGCAGGTGAAAGAGATCATTGACAGTAATGTTTAACATATTCACAAAAAAGGTTTTATCACGCTTAAAAAATGCTTTCTTTTTTTATATAACGTCTCAAATTCCCCAAGCAAAACTGGAATAAGAATGTGTCGTAACTGTATTTTATTAAATAAAGGCTCTCATAAAAGAAACAGTAAAAATGGCTGTTTCGAATTCTACTATGCGGCAAAAAAATCATTCGTTCCTTCATGCGCTAATAAAAATTCTCGTAACTTCTTTGCAGTATGTTTTATCTCGTGAGTTGGAATCTCTAGTTGTCTTCACTATGACATCATGCTTCCGCTACTACTCGCATATTTATCAGTACCGTCTTTGCCGCTTCTTTCTATTCAACTTATTTTTACGTTTTTTTTTTATATCGTTTTGTACTGAGAACAAATATGCAGTAACGCTTTCTGGTCTTTCTGTATACACTGTTTTGTAATTTCGTTGCAGAAAAGAAAAAAAGAAAAAAAATCTAGCTTTCCTCGTTGTGATATAAAATTGATCGTGTAATTAGTTATTTAAAAATTTATATTACCATTTATTTGGCAATTTTGGTGACAGATTTGTATGTTTCATCGTTTAAAAAAATTTACTCGAATCAATTTAATTGTTACCGAATTTAGCATCAATTTTACTTTTTTCACGTAGTTATTATTTCTCTTGAAGTTTAATATAATATTCCATTTGTTAAAAATATTGCGGTTGATAGTTTATCGGAACAGGATTGAACGCGTTTAAGAAAAGCGTATTTGTTGAAAATTGGAAAAAGTTTGAAAAGAAATTCTAAAGAAAACTGCAGGTCTTTGATGTCTGATCATATACTGACCTATACTACTAGCCAGCGACTATAGGTAAATCGTATCTTTTCCCTCCGAATGAGATACTATATCATTATTTTGTAATGAAAAATGGTTTTGATGGTTTTATCGAAGATCGTGAATCCTGTTTATACAAAGCAGATACCCGGTTTACCTGCCGTAAGTTAAAACTTCCAAAGCTTCTTCGTCCTTATCTTCTTCCATAAAGGTTTTTTGGAAGATTTTCATGTTAGATAAAACTAAAATATGTCACGTATTCTTGCGTTGATATTTACATTCTCAGATATCGTTTACCCTGTAAATACTCCGTATAAAGTTTTATTAAACATTTGATAGATTTTTGTACTGAAAACATTTAAAATGTAATGAAAGAAATCATTATAGATAACATTTTTTTAGAATTCTTTTGAGCTGTGTTAACATATTTTTATTTCAATATAAATTGTTTCATATTTTTTGCACCGTGTTGTTTACAAGGATTAGGATTTTTCATCGAAGAACAAATAATGTTACTGTATCATGCACACAGTTAAATTTTTTTGTAATTCTTTTCAACCGTGTACATAATACAGCAACATTATTTACTCTTCACTGAAAAATTCCCAATCTTTTTAACCTTTCGCGCTGGATATTTTATCCTAAAGGCTTCGTATTTAATAAACTACTTTCAAAAGCTGATTTGCCTCAATTCCCGTACTTTCACAACCAATAATACATACATAATGTATGCATTGATAAATTCCTACCAAATTTAGTTCCACCACAAAAGAACATGCCTCACACGCTAAACCCGAAAGAAATACAGCGAAACAGGAGTACAAAGAGTTGAACAACCCGATAAAAAAAAAAAAAAAACTGAAACAATTTTTATCCAAATAAAGGTCGGTTAAAATCGATCGAAACCTCGTTTCAATACATTTTACATGAACTGTCAGCCGGCAATTACCGTTCAACATAAACCTATAATCCGTGATCCACTATTTTGCCAATAAAACTACTTGCAATAATTCCGAAATTACCTCTCTGCTCCCAACCGAATTCGTTCGCACGAAACGAAATCAATACGCGAAGTCCGCGTAGGAACTTCAATAAACAGTACCGGAGCCTCGCGCACGGCCAATATTACCTGACCGAAACGCGTCAGTCATCGTGGCCCACAATCAACGCAGCTATTTCAAAGCCAAAAGAATCCAATGAGCGTGGAATAGCCAAAAATTTTCGAGCTTTACGAGAGGTAGGCGACGATAGGGCCGATCATCGCGCGGTTGGTTCGACGGATCGCGAGGTAATTAACAGCGTCATCGACGACTAAATGAAAGTACCGGGGGCTCGGTTCACCGAGGTATCTCGTAATTTTCTCGAGCAATTAACGCGTTCGCCAACAATGGACGTTCCGTCGAGGAGGCTCAGGTGAAACGAAACGGGATATTTACGATGTGACAAACTAAGCGGGCGGCTCGGAGCGTGTGGCAACGTTGGGCCTCGCGGCATACGTGGCTTTTGTCGTTGTTAGAGCACCAAGGGGGTGGGCGATGGTGTGTGCGTAGTTGGTAACGAGAACAGCCTTCGGGGAGCTGTTGCCACCCCTCAAGGCTGCCAGTGCGACTTTATTGCAGCAATAAGAGTTATCACCCGGTGATAACTGCCCCCATAACTCCCCCGCTCGCGATGAATACATTCCCCCTGCCTCTTCTGCCTTTTGTCCTTCTCGTCGTTCGAGGCTCTGCTCGCGTTGCGGTATCTGCAACCTTATCCGCGATGTCGTTACGGTGTTCGGTTGGAATCACTCTTTTTGTCTTGTAGCTCGTTGGTGTTGATCTTGTTTTCGTTTTCGTAGATTTGTTAGAACTTGATGTATTAACCCTTTGCACTCGAGAACTTTTTTAACCCTCTATGGAACCGTGTGACCTAGAAGTTACAAACCGATGTGTCTATATTTAAAAAAAATTAATTTTGTTTAGTTATCACTGCACTATTATTAATTTATACTAATATTCTTTTTTTAATATTCTTAATTTATACTAATATTCTGTTTTTAATATTCTTAATTTATACTAATAGTCTTTTTTTAATATTCTTAATTTATACTAATATTATTATTTTATACTAATAAATTTGATTACTGTATTAGTATAGCGACACCACGATCCATCTACGGTAATTATTAGTTTAAACGTTTTCAAATCAAAGTGAAAAACTGTAATCAGTCGTAATTTTTTCTCCGATAAGCAGACGAAATTCGGGCTATAGAGGGTTAAGTTTCAAAGAACTACTGTGAAAACTTAGTGTTCTATTGGAAAGAAAAATAGAAAATTACAAATGTTTACGATTTTTTATTTACTTAGTTAATTTAGTTTATTTTAAAACATAAGTAGTGTTTGAATTGACCAAGATACAGAATTTAATATTCAAAACTTAATCTCTGAAGAAAATTATGCATGTCGCCATAGCGGCGTCAGTCGAGTGCAAAGGGTTAACTTTTTGCACTTGAATTTGCTTCTTTTTTTTTTTTTAAATTGAAGCTTTCAAATATTGTAGATTTTTTCACTGTTCAGTTTTGATCATATTTGATTATATTGGCTTATGTGGCACATGTTACGAAATATTAATTCAATACGATAGTGTGAGTTTAGCTCGTCGTGGGTCTTTGATGGTAAACCGCAGAATCTAATTTTTATATTTTTGTGAGCAATAATATATATACACAGTGATGAATTCCTATTTAGATTGGTTTTAATACAATTTATTTTTAACACAATTTTTATTTTTTAAATTTAACTTCTGTAAGTCTGAAATATTCTTCAGTTTTAAACAGATACGAATCTGTAATGCAAGCGAGGAAAACGGTAGGTTTGAAAAAGTGAGTTTTGTCACTTGCAATTTTTCTTTTCTTCTATTTATAGATTTTTACAGCTTTAGTAAAAGTTCGTGTATGAAACAGGCCGAAATTTTTAAATTTCAGTATCGTATGTGCGATTAGATTTGTATACGAGTAATAACAATGGTTCGTAAACAGGTTGCGATATTTATACGAATGAATATTTTTATTGAAAATAGATATTAAATAAATAGAAATTTATTTTGTCATCAGAGGGTTATTGAAACGTATCCTTTAATTTGCATATATCGCATAGATGCATATTTTACGCATATTACATACTTGTTGCATATTCTGTACACATTTCTGCATATTTCATACGCGCATAACATACCAATCAACAGTTGGATTAATTCTGCATAAACAAAAAAAAGTATAATTTCGTTACGAACTTTTCATAAAAATTCCATTCCTAAATACAAAACAGTTTCTCTAATTTTGATATACTTTTGTAGCTTAAAGGAACGTGTAGTTTTTTTTTTTTTTACAAAAAATAAGTTTAGTTTTAGAATAATGCGTCTCGTTAATAATGATTAAAACCGTGCTCGACCATTGTTAAAAGACCCTGAAGAATTTTTATAAAATAGTCTAGCTATAAATTTCTAGGTAATTTTTTATGCCTCTAATGGGACTATGTCTTACTTTGAAAAATTACGTGATAACGTAGTCCCTGTAGGTGAAGAGAAAATAAAGCCTCTGATAAATGACGCTGAAGCGCGGAAAAATGCTTCGTTTAAAATTAAAATTTCATACGGCAGACGTTCGTATGTAAAATGTGGTAACTAACGTGGTTTTCAGATGAAACGAGTTATTCATACCCGTCTGTCTATAATAATTTCAAGGAGAATCTCGTTCAGTACTTCAGAAACGTTATGTTAGCTTTACGTTTGTTGTTTTCAGCTTCGCAATCAACTGTATGAACTTGTAAACGATTTTAAATAAATATTTGCGTATTCCCCGAGCGTAAATTGAGGCAGCGCTAATTTTAAATTCAGATTCTTTAAACTTGG